>VYZV01025159.1:613-36514 GCA_013401275.1 Pandion haliaetus | reverse complement strand
TGCTGCACTGTGGGGTCCCTCCCACGGGAGACAGTCCTTCACCAACTTCTCCAACGCGGGTCCTTTCCGCGGGCTTCAGTTCTTCCCGAACTTCCCTGGCGCGGGTCCTTTCCACGGGCTGCTCTCCAGTCACACGCTGCTCCAGTGTGGGCTTTCCCATGGAGTCACGGCCATCTTGGGGGTCCTCCGCTCCCCCACTCCCCTCCCTGGGCTGCAGGGGGACAGCCTGCCGTCTCACCACGGGCTGCAGGGCCATCAGCCTCCGCAGGTGCCCCTCCTCCCCCTCCTTCTTCACTGACCTCGGGATCTGCAGAGGTGTTCCTCTCATGATCCCACCCCCATACTGCTGGTTCCCCTTCTTAAATCTGTTCTCCCAGAGGCGCTCTCACCGTCACTGACGGGATCGGCCTGGGCCAGAGGCAGGTCCAACTTTTTGGAGCCAGGGGAGCTTCTAGCAGCTTCTTAAAGGAGCCACCTCTGCAGCCCCCTCCCCCACTACCATAGGAAACCGCGCCACACAAACCCATAACAAGCTATTTCATCTTCGACTTCTTTTAGAGCTCTTGGGGTGAAGTCTGTCTGGTGCTCGTACACTGTGTTGTTATTCAGTTTAATTTGTTCCTTAACTTCTACAAATACTTCAGTACTACAGTGGGCGGGCTCTATAGGTAAAAACCTATTCATATCACAAAAGTGAAAGAGGTATTTTGTTTTTCTCAGACTTGCTGCAGGCAGTTTTCAGGCTCCATTCATTCTCTTGCTTATATGAATTTCTCCACATTTTCTAAACTTCCATGCAATAAGGACAGTTCCTGCTATAAATGAAGAACAAAATAATGAATTGGCAAAACCTCAGTAACCCTGAAAATTCAGAGGAACTGAAGCAATACTATCACACCTCTTAGTGGAAGGAAACTGTCATCAAGCATGCGTAGCTTTTTTAGTAATGTAGTTCAGTGTTGCAGCTTGACAATACCATATTTTAGAAGGGAGCAGTGGCATATTTCTCTAAATAGTTTGCCTTGAAAGCATTTTTCAACAAAATGTTAATTGACCCCACTTTATAAAATGGGCCAACTGAAATACAGCACATCAGTGAGACTGCTGGAAATAAATCTTCAGGGCAAAAGCTCTCAGCACACTAGATCAGATACGGCTAAAATGGCAGCTGGGGTTTTCTTTCACTATTCACTGCACGTCATCTTTAACGCTTCAGAATTACACCAAGCTATGGACAAAGTGTAATTTTTCTCATCAGAAAGCAGAAATCCCAGTTTGAATCCATTCTGCAGGCAATGGATGCAGCAGTTTTAAAACCAGCTTTGCATGCATTCGTGTCTGTGCAGAGCAATTTCAGTATACGCAGACTTACCTTTAGATTTTATTCTTCTATAGGATGCATGCTTTGTAGCTCAAGGTAAGTTTGGTTTTAACAGAATGCGCAAAAGTTCGTTACAAAGTAAAATTTTGCTGAATTATTTCTGTAGTGCATGAACAGTTAAGTTAAACAATGTACAGAAATTTGGTCCTCCTGTCAGCTGCATGCATAGACTATTTCTGTATATTAAGTTAATGCGCTTCAGATTTTTGCAGCATTAAGTCTGGTCACAGTGACTGGCATCTCACTGTCAGTTTTCAGTAACTGTGTGACTTCCCATTTGCCACTGTAGTTAGGTACAGCACTTCCATGTCCCAGTTTATTATGTACCTCTTGCTCTTATCTTCATGCAGCTTTCTAGTATTACCTTAACTTGTCATCCTTCAACTGTCTTTTAGGCTTTGGGAAGGAGCAAGCGGAGACCATTGTATCGGCATTAATAACCCTGTCGAATGTCAGTTTAGACACAGTCTATAAGGATATGGTTACACAGGCTCAGCAGGTAAAAAGTAGTCTATGGTGTACATCTACAGCGTTGTGTAGCTATAATGGCTCATACTGCGTACTTAAAAGACAAGTGAGCAACTTTCTGTAGTACTATAAACACTTCACTGAGGTAGGTTTTCCCAAGTTTCAAGGTGGTATTAAGAACAGTAATGTCTTACACCTTTCATCTCACAGGAGTGTTTTCCAAATGCAGCCACAATATATAGATGTAATGCAGAGATTGCTTCATGTGCTGCTGAAAAGCTCTAAGGTGAAGCCAAACTTTTATCTGTGCTTTACAATGGCTGAGGGCAGAAGATAGAGTTCCTGAGAAATAACAAGACCACCTAAAATACCAGAAAATTGTCACTGTTTTTACTGAACTTTAGTACCGAAGTCAGCTCAGTTCTGAGATACGTTGTATTTGTCCTCTTTTCCTATTCATAAAGTAAAAACTACTATTTTGCTCTGCATTTCAGTCTCTAAAGCTCCATCTATAGTAAAGACTAAACATGGCTAGGGTGAGGGCTCAGACACCACCACATGGTCGTCCAGAGCCACTGCGGTGCCTTGGCTTGATTTTGGCCTGTGCCAGCTCTCAGTCTCCCTGACCAGGGCACAACTTATGTGAAAGTATAGGGCCAGGAACTGTTCCCACCAGGCAGCCACCTTGATTCGGGAGGAAGAGATTTTCGCCATCTGGACGTAATCTGTGGTGTGTCACGTGCCCTCGGGGACAGCAAGCGGGCTCTGAACTATTCGGTTCCTGGTATAAATCTATCTGTTTGCGCTGGCCGGGTCAGCACCTCAGCCTGCGCTCAAGCAAAGCACTGAGGTGTCTCCTTCGCTTAGATACTCAAGTTCATGTTTGTGGACGTATCTGGAGGCAGTGAATCAGTGAAGTAGCACGGCTGGGTTTTCTGCTGATAATAGAGGTGGTGACAAGTTTCGTTTTAACAAATTGCCAAAATAAAAAGAACTTTAGTTTTTCTTGTAGGCTAGACATCTGGGTCAGGATAATAAAGCTCTGATGCACAGTAATGGGTTTTAATAATTACTCAGGAAGGCTGTGCAAGCTGAAATTACATGCCATTCTTCTTCAATGACTTAATGCAATTAAGCATTCATTGCTATTTTATTTAAATTGCTGAGCCTTACTTCCAACAGATTTTTATCTTACTGGCATTTATTCTGAATGGAAGTTACCTCCTTTTTTCTATACGTCTCAGAAGACAACAAAAACTTGTGTGTCTCTATTTTTTTCATCAAAATGGAAACCTTCCTTTTTGGAAATCCTATTATGTGTAAAGAAAGTCAGTATCCCGAATATAATTTTTATGGAATTGTGTTCTGGTTTTTATAGTGTAGTCAGTGTTGAGACTGAATGTTTTAAGATGGGATGAGGGAAATTAGCTCCTCAGTGTGAATGCAGCTGAAGTTTTCCCAGGAATTGTAAAAACATCATTGTGTTCAACAAAGTAGTCAGACTTCAGTGGAAGTTGAGTCAGGGCGTATTTTAACGAATTTAGTTCAGCGTAGGATCTGAGAAGTACTGTTTGCTTGTAGTCTGAATGAGAGCTCTTCGTTTTGCTGGTGCTCAGCTTTAAAAGCAGAATCCCACAGAGATACATCATTTTCCATGCTGAATAGTAGGGTAACCACCTTATGCTAACTAAAGGAGTATTGCTTTCAAGATTCTAAAATACAAAGTTTCTGCCTTTATTTTCTTGGTTTTTTACTCTGTAGTTTGTAAATAGTTGAATTCTGAACTCGTTAGTCAAACGCTAGGAAGGCTTTTTTCAGTGCTTTTTAGCAGTCTTTTACTAGTGTCCGTCAGACTTGTAACGCCGAGAGGAGAGTGTGATACTCATATCATTAAGTCTTTGGCTTTTGATGACTTTGTGGGCAAGAAATGGAAGTGCTTACTTAGGAACTGGATTAAAACGAGCAATGCTTCATAGGCTACTGGACGTTCATTGAAAGTGGAAGAGGATGAAGGACTAACCTGTAGTTTTGGATCTATTTCATTTTATAGCTACTTGGACTAATACCTCTTTTGCTTAAATTCAGAGTTAGTGTATTAAAGCAACAGAAAAAGCACAAACCCAAAACCTCTTGAGTCTTCCAAATTGCAGCTATAAAATTCTGTGTTTCTGTCACTTTCTCGGTGGATAGTCTCCCCATTTTTGTGCTTTGCAGTAGCTAATTTCATAATTTCAGATCCAAAAATCTTTACTATCCTTTATTTGCCAGAAAGTGTGCCACTTAATTAATGACATGTTTTATTGTTTCTAAGGAGATAACTTTACAGCAGATAATGGCGCATTTGGACTCCATTCGAAAAGATATGGTCATCCTGGAGAAAAGTGAATTTGCAAACTTGAGAGCAGAGAATGAGGTACTAATAAATATTTTTATTTAGGCAGTGAAATTGTAATATATGTTGGGTTACATACATTGTACGTTTTTGTGGAACGAAATACGAATGTAAAAGTAATTCTGGATACTTTTATCAGAGTTGAAGTGTTTGTAGATTACAACTGTGATCACAGAAAAATATATTTCACATGATAAGACTTGCTCAGTTCTTCTGTAAAGTAAAAAAAATCTACACACCTTAGAATCATCTTCTGTAATTTTATTTAAGGGTGACTGGTACAGTCTTGTCACCATTAACGATAGAATGCAGGGAGACTAGTTAGCTGTTTCTTAGCAACAATTTAATTAAACTGGTGATTGAGACACGCTTTGCTTTTGCTTAATAGTATTTTGGGGGGTTTTTTTGCTGTCTTTAGTCTCAGAATAACAAGATCATCATCGTTACAAAATAATCCCTTTATTTTGAGCAAAATTCCCAGCAGATTATATATGGCTATACAAATTTAACACACCAGTTAGGCTATTTAATCAAGAACAAATTGCTCTATTGGGAGAAAAATTATGGAAGAATAATTGCGTGCATGTGGTGGTAACACTTACATGACTGGTTAACTTGGTCAGCAGTTTTCTGAATTTGTAAAATTGTTTTTTTTCTCCTCTGCACCTAGAAAATGAAGATTGAATTAGATCAAGTTAAACAGCAGCTAATGGTAAGTAAACAGCAAGTACCTACACACTCCTATTAGGGAGAGTAAATATTTTCATTTTTCATTTTTTCATTAAATCTTTATTTGCTTTAAAGAATGAAACTGGTAAAATCCGAGCTGACAGCAAGCTAGACATAAACCTGGAAAGGAGCAGAGTGACAGATATGGTAAGCTGGTCTACCAAGATACTCTTACCAGTTCTGTGTCTTGTTTTCTGTTGCTACAATTGTAATTTCTTTTATCCACAGTTTACAGATCAGGAGAGGAAACTGATGGAAGCAACTACAGAGTTTCATAAAAAAGTAAGTATTGAACAGAGTTTGTTTTATACTGAGCAGGATACAGTTATGCGTTGCATGTTTTGTAAACCCCAAACTTTTGTGAAAGTCAGTAGATTTTTGAACGTGGTAAAGCAAAAGCTGGGCTGTGTCACTCAGGTCTGTTGTACGTGTCTATTACCTGGGCCTGTGAGATTGGCACTGAACACCGTTCGGGCAGGAGGAGGCATACTAGCCTTGTCTCTCACTTCCCAAGTATGTTATGTGCAGGCTGTTAAGGTGGGATGTGCACTGTCATGCTGCCCTTCCCAGTATTAACAGATGAACTGATCAGCTGTACCAGAGGGATGGTCCCGGTGCCTACAGCCAAGCAAGTATTTCAAGGGCTGGAAGTCCTCAAAGGTGCTAGCGGGCACTGAAGACTAAGAGGCTGAAGATGGGACATGTCCCATCTTCAGCGTTTCCTCCCTTTCCTGGATATGGCTTGTGAATGCTTAAACCTTTGTTTTGCAAAGATTTAGGGGTACTATCTAAGTGCTGTAGAATGCCCCCTTTAGGAGGCACTTGCATATCAGGGACAAATGTCTGTGTGATTTGAGTTTTCTCTTTTTCTCTCTCTCTCTTCAGTATTCTTCCTGGATTGTATTAAATGCTGTTCTGTGTCCTCTAAGGTCTCTTACCAGTTACATATTTTACTTCAGTGATAGGTTGGAAATTTGTTTCTCTTTCTTGTTGCTGGTAGCATGGTATTCTTGTTTGGCTTTGCAAAGCTGAAAGGGCTAGAGATCATTGTCAAATATATGCTGTCTTTTAATGTTTCAGGATTCAAGTACCAACAGTGTTATCTCAGAAATCAGTAATAAAATTGACACTGAAATAGCTTCCTTAAAAACGCTCATGGAATCAAACAAACTTGATACAATACGTTATTTGGCAGGTATGTGATAGGCAAGGAGGTGAGTACCAGTATTGTATTTTGGATGTGTAAAATTTTATTCAAGAGTATATGCTAAGTGAATTCAGGAAGTCAGTTGTGTAGCAGCAGACAACTGGGTTTGGGTGGGGGAGACACACACACATGCCCACACACCCCCAACTGCAAGAAATGTGACATAGAACACAGAAGCGATGGGAGCATGCAGACACTGCTGCAGTTGGACTAAGACTGCGCCCAGAACTGGGATTAGGAGGAATATGGACATGGTGTAAAAAAAAACAAACAAAAAACAAACAAACAAAAAAAAAGGGCTTAAATGCCTTGCTTAGTCTGACAGTACCTCTGCTTGCTGCCAGGGCAGCCATTTATGTGGCAGCACTGCTACAAAAGTCCTCCTGAGGTCATTTAGGTTACCCTGAAAGCTAGCTGTCATTCAGGACTAGGCTGCGAGTGACCAGTTCTACTTCCCACTCAGTCCTCCACACACACATCGTTTCAGCGTGGCAGTACTGGAACTTTCCCTGCTACGCAGAATAAACGTCAGTGTGAGTTGAGACTGTCTTCTCAATATATACATAACCAGTGAAATTTGTATTGTATTAGAGCTGGATAAAAAAAAGTGATGCATTATATTTGGAAGTGAGAACAAGTTCAAAGGTAAACATAATTAGCTTTATTCTAACACTAATTGAAACAGCAGCTTAACAAATCTGAAAGACAACTCATCAGGCTTCAGAGGTGCTGCCTAGATACCCTAGTGCTGTGTCAGATGTGTGTATTGTTAGTTCCTTGTCATTTTGTTCAGTCGGAAATCATTTTAAGTATGTCTTACGCAAGACCTGGTACGGCCATCTCTCCTGTAGTACAATTTCCAATAGATGGGTGGCAGTAGTAAAAGTTGCTGTAGCCTGTTGTGCTCTGTATTATCCAGCGTAGTTACTCAGATGTGTCCCTGAAAGCGTGGTTCCTCAGGCTGCTGAATTTGACCTCCCGTCTCACCGCCTGGGCAGTGCTACCGTGCAGGATATTACATCTGAGTCATTGTCTTCTAAAATGATTCTGCTGCATCTGCAGCAATTCAGGAAGTTCAGGAGGCTGTGCTCTGTAGTTGTTATCATTCTTCCATCTGTTTGCAGTTAATTTCCCATATGTAGAAGGTGATACAATTGAGCATTCAGCTAATTATTCCCCCCCCCCTTTTTTTTTTTTTAACAGCTTCGGTATTCACTTGCTTAGCAATAGCACTGGGATTTTACAGGTTCTGGAAATAGATCTAAATGGAATGACTGCATCAGATACAGGTGGAGAAAAGGCCACCCAGGCAACATCAGTTCAACCATCATGATTGCGCTGTAGATAACCTTGGTACCTTTTTGTTTTGATATTCTTACTGTGCACTAAAGATGTTTTCTGAATATGTGACACTAAGGGTCAAAATAACTGGGGGGATAAGTAGAGGCACACAGTAATATTTCATAGTCCCCTGTTGAATACTGTATTTATTTCAAAGGACTTCTTAATGCTAAATCAGAAAGTACTTCCCAATGTGTTTTAGAATAGATATTGTTTTCTTTTTGGAACATTCTCAGTGGAACATTCTCACTCTCAGCTCCTCTCAAAATGGAAATATGAAACATTTGGTATGCCCTTGGAAGGGGAATGCTATTCCCAAGTTAATATTTCCAGTATGGGGATACTAATGCCAGATTCCAACAGATCTACTCTGAACCAAGTAAATTAATCTTAAATATAGGATCTGGATTTTTGCTTTCAGTTTGTTCTTCTTTTCTGACAGGGTGAAGCCTGGCCCTTGGGTTTTTTTATTTATATATAAACACACACTCCAAGGCCTTTACTGAAGAATCCTTGTTTTTTTCATGAAAACTGGTTTACATAAATTTAAAATCTCATGTAGAACTAAAATGTCTCCGTAGATTTTTTNTTTATTTATATATAAACACACACTCCAAGGCCTTTACTGAAGAATCCTTGTTTTTTTTCATGAAAACTGGTTTACATAAATTTAAAATCTCATGTAGAACTAAAATGTCTCCGTAATTTTTTTTTTTTTTTTTTTTCAGTAACTCTTGCAATGTCTGTAACCCCAGAGGTCAACAGAATGGAAGAACTTCTCTGTCTTTCCAAGGGGAAATGCCTCTACTCCCAGCAACTGTGTACAGCCCTGGGGCAGATAAGTGCCTCCTCCCTTCAAGTAGTGCAGAGTATTTCCAATAAACCCTCACGTATTTTTGGGGCATAGGATCTGGCTTGTAACACGGAAATACTCAGCATCTCAGTGGTGCCAGTGTGGTGGTGGTCATCCTCTTCCCATCCCCACGCTCCTCCGGACTGTTCTGTAACCCTGTGGGACACACTGACGCTCCTAACTTGTGGTGATGACCCCTCTACCTCCTGCAAGGACTTCACAACTCTTGTTGCAGAGATGGGACGTAGCAGGTGGATGCCTTCCAAAACTGAAGCAGTTACACTTTGTTGAGTACAAATGCATATGCTTGGTTTGATTCTTTTAATAAAATAATGATTAAAAGAAAAAAGTCTTCCTGGATTAAACTTTTAAGTAAGAGCAGGCCCTTTATAGGCTGAAGAGTATGTATTACTGATTAGTGGCAATTTTTTTATTGCCGTTTTATTCTGTTTACAGTTGAACTTGCTGCTGTCCTGCCCATTCTTAAATTCTGTGCATTGTTATCTTCATTTAAGAAAATAAAATTAATTTCTTATATTTGCTATCTGAGAGACTTGAATTTGAGAGATTACCAGTGTAAAAATGTGGCTTTTACAACAGGCACAGTGCTATTGGGAGTTGAGGCTGGTTTTTCTGTTGTCTATGTGTTTCTCAAATAGGTGTGGGTGCTGGCAGCAAGGGTCTCAGCAGGTGGCTGGCAGCCACTGGTGTCTGTTGTAACTGTTGCATGTACAAATCCATCTTCTTGTAAGCTATAACCATTGCTGAGGTTCTCTAAATCGGAATCATTTGGGTCAGAAAGGCCCTTTAAGATCATTGACTCCAACTGTTAACCTAGCACTGCCAAGTCCACCACTAAACCATGTCCCTAAGCACCACATCTACACATCTTTTTAACACCTCCAGGGATGGTGACTCCACCACTTCCCTGGGCAGCCTGTTCCAATGCCTGACAACCCTTTCAGGGAAGAAATTTTTCCTAATATCCAATCTAAACCTCCCCTGCTGCAGCTTGAGGCCATTTCCTCTCATCCTGTCACCAGCCACCCGACAGAAGAGACCAGCACCCACCTCACTACAGCCTCCTTTCAGGTAGTTGTAGAGAGAGATAAGGTCTCCCTTCAGCCTCCTTTTCTCCAGGCTGAACAACCCCAGTTCCCTCAGCCGCTCCTCACAAGTCTTGGTCTCTAGGTCATTCACTAGCTTCGTTGCCCTTCTCTGGATGCGGAATGACTCCAGTTGATAGTTTGCACTGTTCCTACATGAAGAGTTTAGCACCAGTGGTGATGAAGGAAAACAGCTCATCTACTGCAGGTTCTTGCCACCATCATCCCCCACACACTGAATTGGGCTCTAGAGACAGAATTTTTCCTCTTTAGCTCTGATACAAGGCTTATGCTGTTAGTGTGCCTTGCCCTCTGTGCACACAAATACATTATTTTTTTTCAATACCTTTGAAATTCTCAGAGATTTAAGTTTCCTTTGGTAACTAAGGAGAGGACAGATCAGGATTCAAGCACTAGCAAATTAACCTTTAAGTGCAAGGATTTTATTAAAATCAAAGCTCTCAAAATACTATGCACAATGAGGGTTCCAAAGGGAAAAGTATTTCACAATAGCACACGAGAGAAAAATCTTATATGTGAAGTCATGAAAAGTTTTTTAGGCATGGAGGAGAGGTCAGGATTGCTGTTTCTAACCACAACATGCCCCATAGCCCAGAGTGAACTCTTCAGCCCCGAGTTAGTGTGGAGGTCCACCACTGCAGTTCATCTGGCACCTCACAGAGGAGTCGGTTCCTGGCTTATTTAGGAATGACTTGAAGATGAAAATGAAGGGGCCTGGCACCTGTCTGCAGCTGAGAAGTATTTCTCCCACAGACTGTATTCTGGTTCCACACTGAAGGTCCTATCTGATTATTTTAGGAGGTAAGGTGCTTTTTTGTTTTTTTCCTGTCCTAAGGTAGTAGTACAAAATAAGACTAGTAGGGGATGCTTTTTTCTGACCTAGGAGGCCCTATGACATTGCTGAAGTTAACTCTTGAAATGTCACCTCATAATTTGCAAAGCTGTTGCTAAACTACCTGGACAGGAAGATAAGTTTTTCTGCCTTTTTTTTTTTTTTTACCTTAATAAAAAATGCTGCTGCTGTGATATAAAAATATTTTCTATCCCAGAGACCTAAAAAAATAGTTCATTGAAATGCAGAGAACCACAACTCATCTGTGGAGCCGGGCCATGCAAACACCATGCATTGTGTAGAATATTGCCATTCTACCTCCCCAGTCTGCCTGTCGCTCATGAGAGGTTCATTCCTCAGCGCAGTCTCACGAACACTCCTCCAGGGCTGCAGGCTGGTTTCTTCTTTACCTTCTTTTTCTCTTTGCAAGACTTGGAGATGGTCTCTGCTTCCTGAAACAAAGGACATTGCAACCATTAAATAGCAATCACTTAAACCTGCTACCTCATAAGACAGGATTTAAAAATACATGGCTTTGAGTAACTGCAGAATGCTGTGTTCAAACTGAAGCTGAGGGCAGAGCATAGTCAGTCACAGCAGAGTGACGTTTGAAGGCCCCTTGGTTGTAGCAGTCACTCAGAGTAGAAGTTTTTGAAAACAAACTTGCCTCAATAGAAGTTGTCTCCAGTCCCAGCTAGTAAACCTAATGCCCACCAGACTTTTTCAGCCTGCTGCTGGTAAAAAAAACTGACTACAGCCACTCTTCCACCCTACAAATGGGGGACTCTATGCCATAGTTGCCCTAGATTTTTAAACCTGCCAGGGGACTAGAATGAGTAATGTCTTAAAGCAAGCTGTGGAAGTATAAAGCAGCTTTTCTTTCCAAGGTGGAGGCACCTGGCTGGCCAGAGGGTCTCAGCAGCATGGAAAAGACCCATCCCAAGGATACAGTGGGAAGCAAACAGCTGTAGGAGCATCACAGCTTGTATATGACGGTGGGGGAAGTGGGTACAGGCTAAAGGAAAAGGAGAAAAGGCCCAGGAGGGCAGGAAAGGTGCAGAAACAATCCTGCAAGGAGTGGGGGCAGGAGGAAGAAAGTGAGCAAGGGGGATAGAAGAGAGATGGAAAGAACTGCAGTGTGGTTGTGCCAGACCACATTGCATTGCTCAAGCACACACGGGCCTCTGAGAACGTAAGCTGTGAAGCCAGCACCCTGCACAAGTGTGTGACACAGGCACTGTAGCAATCTGAAGGCCTCGCTGCTTTGAGTTGCAGCAATTGAATGCCATCCGGCCATGCTGCACACGCAGCCATGCTGTGTTAGCCTGTGATCAGACGATCCAACAGGACTAAAGTTCTTGGGATGGAAATTCCTGTCCTTCAAGGATGTGCAGCACAACAGTCCACAGCTCCTGCTCCCAGCTGCTGAGCAGTGGTATCACCTCTGCTCTCCAGGGGCCTGAAATGCCCTAGACGTTTCAATGGCCAAATCCACACACAGCTTAAATGGTAACAAAATCGAGCTCTAAGTGCTTATTTCCTGCGGAGAGCATCCATCAAGCATTCTTCCCCATCACACTCAGAAAAGGACCATTATCTAGTAGGGACAGTCCAAGCACCTGGGCCTCATTCAAACCTGGCTGAAGAAGGCAGTAAGTAACATTACCCCTTTTATCCAGCAACCCAATTTCTCCTCCAAGAAATTTGTAAATGTTTCATGTGAAGCACAGGCCAGCTCCCCCCTCCTGCATGATTGCCCTAATAATCAGCTTATAAAGCTGTTTTCTCTCACTTATTCCCTCTGGACTAGTGCACGTTGAAATACAGTGGTCACACTGCACAGCTGCCAGCAGGGGAATGAGTATGGCTCCATCTCAGAAAAGTACGTGTTTTGCTGGTTAGAACATCCCCCCAGGATGGGGATTCTCGGCTACTCTAGGCAGAGGAAGGAGCTAAACCTGAGTCACCCACTTTGTCAGTGACTAGAGTCCTTGCCTGACTTTTATACTGGTTATAGCAGGGCCCTCCAAACAGTTACACAGTCAAGGCAGTGCAATGGTCAAGGAAGTTAAGCGAAGCTCCAAGAACAGCAACGAACAGCCCAGGCTGGCAGGGCCACGAGCCTTTTCCCCTGGCTGTACCCTTGGAAGAACCAGCAGTGTTACTGCACACCAGTTCCCACAATCCATAGCAGGAGGAATTCAGGCTGCTGACTGACTGGATGGCAAAGAGCTGAAAAACGGGGTCTTGACTGTCACATCAGTTTGTAGGAGTCATGTGACAGGGAAAGGTCTG
Organism: Pandion haliaetus; assembly: GCA_013401275.1. Classification (NCBI taxonomy): domain Eukaryota; kingdom Metazoa; phylum Chordata; class Aves; order Accipitriformes; family Pandionidae; genus Pandion; species Pandion haliaetus. The sequence continues at coordinate 23,889 of VYZV01025159.1, read as the reverse complement.
AAATGACAGCTGTCCTGTCCCCAAAATCAGCATGTGAACATCTATCTGATCTATCCTCAAGATCTGATTTTTTAAAAAGCTACAGTTCTGTCTTTGCATGCTAAGCCAATCAATGGTTCATATCTGCATCTTCTTTGCTGTCAGCAGGCTTGATAACTAAGACAATAGCAGATGACACATGAAAACACTCACTGAAGTCAGCCACTGCACACTGTACTACAGTTCTCCACCAACTCACTTCCCACTCCGGTGTAAAAGGGAAGAAAACAAACCAGTTCTGAGGGAGAGTTTTCAAGCGAAAGATATATCCTACACAAGTGCTGCGATTTGCTACAAACCATGCCAGCTGGGGGTGAGGTGTTGACATGTCAGGTTGACACCTGATGTGAACAGCCAGAAAGGTGGCCTTGTTAGAAGGGGAAAATTACTGAATGGAAGAAACTGCCTGCTGAAAAATACTGACAAAGAAAACGTCTGCCAGCCTGGGAACTGTGAGGCTGGAAACCAGAAACATCCTTGAAAAGAGCAGCTGGCCTCTTTGAAGTACAGCTGTGGTACCTAGAAATCAGAAGCATCCTGAAATACCACCAATAGGCACAAAAACAAGGGACTGTAAAGGCAATTTATTGTCTGAAAAGGTGGAAGATAGTCTGAAAAAATCAAAATTGGTCTGAAACAACAGAAAGCTCATCATCTATTGGCTGTTACAGCTGAGAAATAGAAAATTAGAAATAGAGAAAAATAGAAAAGTAGAAATAGATACACCAGCATCTATTGGCTGCTTGCAGTCATGGTGTCCTCCACCCTCTTATGTCTCTATGATATAAGAAGGACTTAATTTTTAATCCAAAATGGAGCCCCTCTCTCTGAGAACTTCCTGTGCTGCACATACTTTTCCTTTCCTGAACAGGCTGAATTCTCCACACAAACTTTCTACTAGATCCTGGACTCTCATTTGGGATGCCTGGCTGACTCCAGACTCTGACACAGATTATCTTTGAAGTGAGACCCTGTTATTTTCTTGGTCCTCCTCTTGGCCCACTTTTGGCGTTCAGTTTTTCCTCCCCTCTGGGATGGTTTGGCCCCTTCTGAAATCTAATTCACTTCATACTGATATTATATATCGCTATAGGTAATCGATCATAAGTACATCAGCTGTTATATTGTTGGTAAGTTTGCTTCATTAATGCTAAGTTTGTAGTAGCCTGTAATAGTATATACCTACTTGGTGGTATTTGTGGTAATCTGTAACAAAGTAGAGAAATTTAGAGAATAAAAACCTCTGTATCCTTGTGGATTACAGAATTGTAGAAACCCACAGCTGTGATTACACACCCACAGCCCAGGTAACCCTTTAGGTGGTGACAACACTTCTCCTGAAGCACCAGTCCAGCCTTAGATACCAGGTACCAGCCAAGATGAACTGTCAGGCACTGTATATGCAGCATGGAAGTCCTCAGGGATCAGTTCACTCCCTTTTGTTAACATGAAGAATATCAGTGCTTCTCTGCCAGGGTACAAAGAGAAACTGATAGCCTTTCACAGCAGAGATTCTGTCAGGATGTGACAAAGGCTACTCTCACTTCGGTGTCCCAAGTGAAAAGCTGCTAACACCTTTACTCCAGTATTTCCTAGCACCATGCCTGGAAATCTTAGCGAGAGCAAACACGCACAAGCAATTGGCAGCAGCCGCTGTCCCCACACTGGGGGAGTTTGCGTGGCACCCACCACAGGGAGAGCAGGGGGGATGTGGGTCTTCTCCAGGCTCTCCCTAAGGTGGCTTATCTCAGCACGGTAGTCATCCAGCTGGCTCTCCAGCTTCTCCCTCCTGACTCGCTCATATTCCAGCTGGGCCTCCAGCTCTCTCACAGCCCTGCCAAAAAGCAAAGGAGACAAGCAGAGCATGAAGCACATCCAAACCTGCCCTGGCTACTACTCCACGTGGTCCTGTGCCTTCCCTAAGGAACAGGTTACTAACAGCAGAAAGCAGTGCAGTACCCCTCACACCAATTGTGCTGGGTTGAGCTACAGTGTGCTCCTGCCTCAAGAGCCTTTGTAACAGCTCTGAACAACTGTTTTTCCTTCTTCACTGTCAGCTGTGCTCAGCGCAATCTGACCACGAGATGGAGACGTCTTCCCACACACTAAGCAGGACGCTGGGGTCTTGGGTAGGCTGTAACCCGGGTCCATCTCCAGCTGCGGAAGAGGGAGAAGTGCCCGAGAAGCAAAAAGGCTAGTACGAAACAGAGAAAAAGCATAAAACTGGGATTCTGGAAGGGTCAGGGGCAGATTTTTCGTTTACATATGCTGCCTCTACATCCTTCCTATTGATTGTCTTAGCCACAGATGAGGAATACTCAAATGACAACCTGCATGACACTAAAGGGAAACTGAAGCGAGGGCTGATAAACAGTTGCACAAGACCTCATCGGTCACACCCACAACGGCTCCTAAATTAATTGAAATTCCTGGAACTGGTTAGCTGAGACATAATTCACATGTATTCTTATTATAATAGCAATTGACCTCAGCAACTGAGTCATCTGGAGTTGAGCTGGCTCTCCTCTGTATCAGGATAAATTAGCACAGCTACAAAGATGGAAGATTGGTAAAAGGAAAAGGGAGATGTCTGCCCTGTGGATACAAACAGCACCGCAGGAAAGCTCTCAGCAAGAGCTGCTGCATTTCCCGGACTGAAGTACTCGTGACTCACGCAGCCCAAAGCTACCAGGCTGTATCATCAGCCTTACTGACACCGTAAGAATGGCCTGTGCTTATGCCAGGAAATCAGTGCTCAGGGGGGACAGGATGACTTCTTGCATGCTTCAGATTAATGAGACACAGCTCTAAAACTGTATGGCACACACATGGTGGCATTTTTTCCCATGCAGTGCAGCCTAGTCAAAGCACTGCACAGTGGTTCGCAACAGGCCTCTTACAGCCAGAAAACATGGACTAAAGCAGGAATCTTCAAAATCTGCTACAGTAGTCTCCCCCAAGTGGCAACTCCTGCTTTTCATCTAGCAAAATGGTGTTGTCATTAAATATGTTTAAATAATGAGGTTTTCTGGCATACGAGACAAGCATCTTGAGGTTTATCCACAAGTAGGTACCCTGAGAAGGGTACGTAGGTACGCTGAGAAGCAATATTTCCATTTCAAAAAGCCAGTGTGGAGCTAAGGATGCTTTCTGGCCTCCACAGGTGAGAGAGACCCTTCAGAGAGCCTCACAATTGTTCTAGTTTAGCCATACATGCCCCAGAAAGCAAAATCCCTTAAAGAGCCTTAGCAGAGCCCTCTAATCAGCACTGCTAGCTTTTGAGTAGCTGCTCTATCCAAAATGAATTCTAATTTCTGCCATTAGTCAACACTGACTTTTCCCTCATTGCAAACCGATTGCTCTGACCTTCCAATGTAGGCATCAATATCTGAGCTGGTCACCCTCCTCTAAAGCCAGGAGAGACACTCCTAGAAGTGATGAATCTCATCCTGAAGTACCTATCCAATTATGCCCTGAAAGTGCCTAAATCTCTCCAAGAAGTCTAAAAAGGAACTCAAGGTAACTAACTTGGATGCAAATATCTACATTGCAGACTTACCAAGTTAAGGAAGATGGACTTTCAGCCTGGCCTGAGTCAAAGGGTGATAGAATCATAGAATCATTTAGGTTGGAAAAGACCTTTAAGATCATCGAGTCCAACCATCTCAACTAAACCATGTCATGAAGTGCCTTGTCTACATGCTTTTTGAATACCTCCAGGGATGATGACTCCACCACTTCCCTGGGCAGCCTGTTTGATGATCTGGAACTAAAATAAATCCTGACCTCAATTTCTTGGCTGATATACAGTAAATCTGTGATACCTGCTACCTGCTCCAGATCTACACAGACTGGTAAGTCTGTTGTCTTCTTGATGGCATAGAAGCCCTCCAGATACAGTCTCCTCTCAGTGACCAAATAAAGACAGTGGTTTGGGGTGGTCCAAACACATAATGGATGTGGTTATCTACAGAGACTGAGAACAGTGGGTAGCCAAATCTTTCACAGGTAGAGGTGAAGACAGGGCTGTCTTTTGGATGCTGCATTATAATTTAAGCTCTAAATCTCTGATAGACAGAAGGGCTTTTCTTTGAAACTTAGACAGTCTGCCCATCAAATCACCTGACCAATCTAACAGAACCCTTTCATTTAACAGAGACCCTGAGAATTAGACAGACATTATGAAAAGTGCTTCACATGCAACGGCAAGTTTGCTGAGATTTCTTTTTTCTGTGGTCTGGATATGAGTTAATGCTTTCTTGAGCACAGAAATATATTGCCCTTGACACAGAAATGTAGCAGGTCATTGAATAATTTCTGCTGTATATGCACTTCCATCCAAGCCATGCTAAGACTAATGCCTTTTTTCAGATTTATTAAAGTGCATAGATGTATTGGGCATCCTCAGTGCAAACAAAACAGCCAGGACTTATCAGACCTACTGCACTTATGCTGCAGGAAAACCTGAAGGCCAAACAGATGATCTTGCACAAGAAGTGTGGACCCATCAAACACATGTTGTGCTGTTGGGCTGATCCTGGTGGTAGAAGTTTAGAAATGGTCAGACAAACTGCTGAAGTCCGTTTCTTTTTGGCCTGGCTAAAGTTGGTAAGTGGTAAAGACAGAATGGCCAAAGCAATTTGAGCGTAATTAAGTTAGCCTTAAAGAAGGCTTTAAAAAGGGCCTCACAGAGCTAAACATTAGCAGGGCAAATTAACCTTACTTCTCAACTTCCCTTTCTTCTTTTTTCATCTTCTTCTCCTCTTCAGTTATTCCTCCCAGCTGTCTGTAGTTGCTGTAGGCGATTTCTAGAAGTTGCTGAAGTTCCTGAATCTTGCGATAGGCCCTTACTGTAAGACAGAGTTCCCCAGGTAGTTAAAATGCATGGAGAAGACGCCATGCTGGAATCCAATAGTCTGGAAAATAGTCTCACAAACAGAGCAGAAATCACACCACTCAGCAAATAATGAGGTACACCTGACACCCATGCAGCTAACAGATCTCAAACACAAGTAGCAATCCAACATGTTTTCACCAACACAGCTTAAAATAGCGTAACCATTATGTTCTGATTACCCCTGCTATGCTTTCTAATTTTCCACCATTTGTTTCAATGCTCAGCGGTACAGATATCCTGTAAACTCTCTCATCTTACAACAAAAAAGTCACAGCTGTTGGCAGAAACAGTGCAACTAAGACTATAATGTCTCGAGACCACCTTTTTCAAATAAAGAGTGATGGAAAGACAGTGCTTACTGCGTGCGTTCCTTTTGTCTGCTTTATCCAGGGTTAAATCTTCTTTGCTATCTGTACTCCCTTCCACACCATGTCTTTCAAAAAACTTTATGTTGTTTGCATCTAGTTCTTCATCACTAGAGTTACTGTCTCCAGTTCTTTGTGTCAATAGTTCCACAGCTGCCAGGTGGGCAAATCTGCACAGAGAACAGTTAACCTACATTGAAATATCCCCATCATCTGGAAAAATGCATGTGATAGAAGCTCTCTGAAACTCTTCATGTTCCTATTTATCGGAGGTGGTTTCAGGATTAAAGGAAGCACTGGTACACAAACTATGTGCAGCTAATCTGCTTTTTGTAGTATTCTGATAGCATGAGCTCTGCCTCAATCTTATGAGAATGACTCCTACATCAGAGGTATCTTTTGCTTTGCAAGATTTCTTAATTGAATCTCATCAGACTGCATTATTTTTATTATTGCCAAAATCAGCTGGCCTTTGCTACTTCTCTTTAACTTTGTACAGCAAACTGTAAGCATACTGGCTCACAACTTCCCTTTGGCAGATCAGCTAGTTTTCATCTTTTATGTCTGACCTTGGTAAAAAGAAAAAATTAAATTAAGTGAAAATTAAAACCTTTTATAGCTACAATACAGCTTTGCTTATAACTCAGAGCTGGAATTCATGGGCCTGATCTGTTCTTGCTCCATCACTGAAAATCATTATTAATTCCAACAAAGTTGACATTATATTGATATATAAATAGTAAGTAAATAAATGACAAAGCTACAGGATATGTACTGATACCTCTTGGCTACATCCTTTGGAGTCTCTCCAGCATCATTTGTAATGTCACAGTCAGCTCCCATTTCAATCAACCACTGTAAGCAATGGACATGCCCCTGTCCAGCAGCTAAGGGAAGGAAGATGCACACAAGTCAGTGTTGTGGTTTAACCTCAGCCAGCAACTAAGCGCCACAGAGCTGCTCACTCATTCCCCCCCACGCAGGGGGATGGGGGAGAGAATCAGAAGGAAAAAGGTAAAACTCGTCGGTTGATATAAGAACAGTTTAATAGAATAGAAAGGAAGAAACTAATAATGATAATAATAACAATAATAAAATGACAATACTAACAAAAGGATTGGAATATACAAAACAAGTAATGCACAATGCAATTGCTTACCACTCTCTGATCAATGCCCAGTTAGTTCCTGAGCAGCGATCCCCCCCAGGCCAACTCCCCCAGTTTATACACTAGACATGATGTCACATGGTATGGAATACCCCTTTGGCCAGTTTGGGTCAGCTGCTGTGGCTGTGTCCCCTCCTGACATCTTGTGCCCCTCCAGCCTTCTTGCTGGCTGGGCATCAGAAGCTGAAAAATCCTTGACTTTAGACTAAACATTACTTAACAACTGAAAACATCAGTGTGTTATTAACATTATCCTCATACTGAACCCAAAACATAACACTGTACCAACTACTAGAAAGAAAATTAACTCTATCCCAGCCAAAACCAGGACAGTCAGTTATATACAACTGAAGTGTTTCAAACCTAAAATATCCTCCTCTTGTCATTATTTGACATGCCAGAGGTTGGGTTCACTAAAACACCACAGGGGAGATACTATTTCAAGAGAAGCCTATACGTCAAGCTGCTCAAGTCACATGGGTACACACAGTTTTACGGAAGATCACGCAATGTGGTTTTGTGACACTTTGTAGTTCCAGAAATTTACTGGCAACTCTTCCTGGATACAAGTTAAACTAAACTTGCCCAGTCTCATGCGCTGAGTATGAGACACACAAATAACTGCTGCCTCACATTCTCTTGCAGTGAGGCCTATATGTCATAGATTTGCAGCAAAGCATTTTCACCTCTCTCTGGCTTTGGGCTCCCATATATCAGACACAGCTGGTTGCCCCAATCTGTGGTGTGTGGTGCTGTCTCATGGAGGAGAGAAGCCAGGGCTTTGTGCTGGAGCTATAGGTACGTCATTGCTCAGGCCAGACCCTCAAGGCATCACTTCTCAGCTGCAGCCTAACGCAAGAGCTTTGCCTAGTCATACGATCTGGCATGGCTACTGCTTATACCACCTGGTGCCAGGAACAATGTCTCCCATATGGAAGATGGTATTTGGCATGTCTAGCTGAAACTTGCAAGCTGTTTTTCTCAAGGAAGAATAAATCCATTTCTTGACAGCACCCCCTTTGGATGTTTGCCATATTTGTTTTCTCACTGAGATAAGGAAATGAAATTACAATATCAGCCGTAGTATTTCCCCATAACACTAACATTGCATGTAAAGATTGGGGATGAAACAATTGTAGGTTAGCACCATTCCAAGAAAAGACGGTGGGAAAGAACGTAGAAAACATTTTTTAAATCCCTACATATCAATTTTTTTAATGAGAACTTAAATTATGTTTTTAAAAATTCTACCATTTATATCTAGTCAAAAAGAATTGTGGGAAATAGTGTTAAAAGCATATTACAAAAATACTTCCCTCTTTCTTTCCTCTCCTATTTCTCCTTTCAGACATTACTGTGAAACCACCCAAACACAAGGGGACCATTTTTCTGTAATGCTAGCACTCCACTATATATCAAGGTATTAGATACCAGAAGTTTACCTTCCTTCAGTGTCCTACCAAATTACTTTGTTGTGGTTTTTACAACATATCTCCACAGTACCGATATGGTCAGTAAATAAAGGCCCAGGCCACAATACAGATCATTCTTACACCTAGCTAGCCACTGTTTGTAAAAGTCACATCTCACCTGATAAAAAAAAGATTCAGTTTTCAGTTTAGATGTTGTTTCCTCTTTAATATAAACTCTTCTTTCCTGACTTCAGCTTGGTTATTTTGTTTTTAAAGTGACACCTACACACACACACATCACAAAATATGTTTTTCAGGGTTGCCCTTTCAAGCCCTCAGGAAATGAGATGCTGTTTTTCATGAAGTTTATCTGATGATCAGCCACTTGAAAAACTAAGTAAACAAGTCAGCAACAAACAGTAACAAGCTGAAACACATATCATAATTACTGACCTTTGTGCATGAGAGTGGATCCCTTATCATCCCGCTCATTAATATTGATTACTCCACTTCTCACTAATCTTCTAAGCACTAACAAATCCCCTTTGAAAGCAGCACCGTGAGCTGGGAAAGCTAAAGCTGAAAATGAAATGCACATGTTTCCAAACAGATGCCAGTAACTCCACTAAACATGCTTGTATTTGTCTCTAATGGCTTGCCTCTCTCATAGCAACTAACACGTGGTCACTTCATAGCTGTATTTAGCAAGGTTAATGCACCCTTAATCAGTTAAAATGCAGCTGCATAACTAGCACTGTTCATCATGGACTTGACTAAACATGTCTTGGTTATGGTTACAGGCATCTTATACAGTTAAGAGATTAATTTCATAAACCTGAAATAACAAGTATACCTTTGTTTTACAGTTGATGTTGTATGACTGGTGGTAACTGGAGTCGTTTGCCTGTTTTGAATTCCATAGTCTAACCAAATATATAAACTATTTTCCTTCTCCTTGCTTAAAAACTACCCATATAATTTGATTTTTCTAGTTATTTTTTACAGACAGGGAGTACTGACATATATACATATATGTATAATGAAAAAAGACTAGCAGATAAGGACAGTAAGTGCCTGGAAAAAGTAGAGAGGTGAAGGTGCAGTTCTCCTTACAGACCTTGCCACACTTGCATTCTTCAGCCATTCTGACTGCAGTAGTACTGCTGGTTAGCAAGTAACCTTAATTTCAGTGGGACATTTCCAGGCTAAGTTGCTATTCAATGCAAGTAAGGGATTCTTAGCATGCAAATCTGCAAATTCATTAAAATTATACCGTTTTTCTGGATCTCTGCTAGAGTCTAAGAACATGGGTAACTTGGTATTCATAATGCAACACAGTGTGACAAGTTTTATTTTGATCATGGGTAAACCCAAGACATTTATAAAATCACATTGAGTATCCCAGTCTTTAGCTATCAGTAAGCATAGTAAGCATTGAAAAGAACAGCTCTTCCTTACATTGGTAATTTAAATGTTAGACTGCTGCTCATAAAAGTTTTCAGAATCAAGCATTTCTATGGAATTACAATGCCTATTTTAACACTGTCTTGATCCATACTCACCTTCCTGTGTCTCTGGATGCTCCCCCTCTTTTTGCACACCATCAATATATTGCACAATATTCTCTTTATAGAACCGTTCAGCCAAGTCCCTTGGAGTCTCTCCTTGGTCATTCCTGGCTTTCAGGGTGTGCATGACACTGGCCATTTTACTGACCAAGAACTTAAAGCAATGCAAGTGTCCTTCCACTGCTGCCAGATGAGCTATAGGACAACGTGAAACAAAGTATGTCAGAGCAGAGCCCTGCTGCCCACCAAGTAGTGCTCTCACGACTAGTTAGACCTAGCTCATCTACCAGCACTTGGGCCATCCAACACTGCATGACAAGTAGGAGCAGCCTCAGTTGAATAGCGGACATTCAGCACCTAACCAGGACAGAGTTCAGCTCTATGCAAAGGAGGTAAAAGAAAGCTGTTAAGGATAGGATCTGCAAAGAAGATTCCCTGGCAGAGCTGATTGCAGGAGACAACACAACACAACATTGCCAAGAGACCACTAAGCACCAACTAGGAGAGTGCACTGCTGGGGTCTCATCTTCCCCAAGAACACAACTCTCATTCTTCAGCAGCTGTCTGACTTCCCCATCCTAGGGATACTCTTTACAGAGGGCCAGCAAGCAGTGTCCTTGATAAGGAGTTAAGACCATTTCTGCTTTAGTCCCACCTCTACTGTGCCAGCACAAACAAGTTGCATCACACCCTCAGTCACCCCATCTGTAAAATGAGGACAGTGACATTCACTTTACTGGGTAAAGTATTTGAAGGTACATCCCATGACAGAGGCTTCTATTCATGGTACTTCTATTATACGTTTTTTCCTTCAACTGTTGCTGTGCATAGGAGCTGCTCAACCTCACCATGGCAGTAACTGCTTCCCTGTTGGGGTTAAGTGTTTGCTCCCTTGTCCTTTAGGCTACGCTGAGGTTTAATTATTTAATACTACTAGAGTGCTGGGTCTATAACAAAGTAAGAGGTATAAAAGAGGTGCTCATTATTTTGAAATGAGTAGTATTCTTTAGTCCCATTAATGGGAAGAAGTTGCCAAACAAATCCTTATTATGTGTTACACTCCATGTAAATGCTCTGTAAAAGCTGGCTGATCTACAGGCAAAAGGGTTACTTTGTCTCCAGGTAAGAATCTCATTATCTTCACAACTTACAAACAATGTACCCAGAACCAAAAATACCCCATGTCACTTAATTCTTGGCACATGCAAGTTCTCTATCGCAAACCATCCACAGCTTTCCAGAGCGTAATTGCTCTAAAACATGATGGATATTGGTTTTACAGCTAGATGACAATACTTAGGTACAGATGATTGCTAAAACGTAACACAACAAAATCTGAGCTTCACTGAGTTCGGCGGAGGGTTCCCATTGTCTTAATTTTATTCAGTGGGTTAGTTACTCAGGGAGAAACGAGAAGAGGTACCTTGTTAAAGGTAAGTACTGATTACTAGTCAGCTGGCGAAAAACTGCCTCAACCCTTATGAATCCACTTTCAGATACCTAACATCTCAGGCATAAAACTTCATCTTTTGGGATGAAACTTTTTTTTTTATCAGCTGTCTGTCCTGCGCAGAAAGCGGTCAGAAAAGCTCAATGTTTTCTGCAAAGATGGCAAGGGGAAAACAGATTAAAGAGTTGTATTCTGTCCATGTCTTGCACAGTTTCAGTGGGATGCTGTAGAAGACACATAAAGGAGTTTTTCATAGGTGGCTTTTAACCTGTGTGTTTCTTAGTAGCTAGTGCCCAACATCTAACTGTGCTGTACCATCCTCAGGCATGCTGAGCACTTGGCAGCTGAGACTAAAGCCAAAGGATACTGTGATGCTAACAGAAAATACACACCTTAGTGCCAAGAACTTTGAAAAACCTTGTCTTGGGCATCACAAATAGGCAGTGGGTAGCTGGTGTTGGCATCCCAACTTCTCTGTGTTTCATCTTGCCTTTTAAAAAATCAGGCTAACACTATTTGCTCTTCTCAAAGTCGCAAGTGAAAAAAAAAACGTGCCTGTGAAAAGTTCACGTTGCACTATGATTAAATGAATATTATATTTAGAACAGGTTTAACTAGTGAGCAATAAAAGAAGCATGGATATGGCCAAAAAAACAAATACAGAGAGAAAGCAAAATGTTGAATTAATGAGCACAGCCCATTTTGTACACAGAATGAGCCACAGTTCTTCCCCAAAATTAGCATGCCATAGGTAAATAAAGCCTCTACTATAACACAAACATGCAAAAGGTGCAGCCAAGTTTTAGGTGTATGGCATCGCAACCTCAGTAAATTTCTTTCAGTGTACTGTTAGGAAAAATTATAGCACTGCACAGCTAATCTTGAAGCTGAAATACATAAAGATGATTTAAATTCACTTCGCTGTTTCAGAAGCTGAGGAAAAGCTGATCTGTACATCACACCACTTTATTAATCTTTTACTAGCAATGTTCCAAAGCATTTTCTTTCCTTTGGATGATAATATGATCAAATGAAACAGAACAAAGGCTGGAGGATCAAGCTTCTGTAGATATCAAAATAATAACAAAAATAATTTTCTACTAACCAGTATATACAGAGCATTTAAGTAGAACTGTGCTAGCATTTGCCACCTCTCCATAACAGCCTATTATCAGGGAAGTGTTCCCAAATGCAAACAGAGCTACCTTCTACACTGCCACCAGGGTGCCTAACATCATAACCCCTTATTGCTAATACACCAGGTGTCCTGCTGGGATGCAAGAGTCAGGTTTGCAAAACAGAATATAGGCATCAATTTATGAGATAAGTGGTGCTTAACAGAGGGTAAAAGATTTTAAGAAGGGATTTAAAAAGGTAACTAAACAAGTTATAGAGAAAAAACTTATGCTAATTGGAACAAATAATGTGACAAACCATAAAAAGGAAAATGCTAAAAGGGAAAGGATGCAATGAGAACCCAGGATATGAACAATACCATTTGACTTACGGAGGATATTGAGGCAGGGGAGTGGTAGGCAGAGGGACACTGGAGAAACTGTGAAGAGCAAGGAATAAACACTGCCTATGTTTTGTGCTAAAGCGACTATGCTTATGATTGTGAAAAGAGTACAGATTACAGATAATACAGAAATACCAGTATTCCAGAAATCAAGATGAAGAAATTACAGGTAAAGAAGAACAAGGGTTTTACCAAACCAGTTAAGAAACAGTAGGGTACAAAAACCTGCATGTGAACATGCCAGAATCTGATCACACTGGCACAGCCATTAAAGCCCGGCACAAATTCAAAAAGGAGCATATAGCAGCTGAAACTGCCTCCTGCTCCACCTACCCTTCTCCTGTGACCTCCATTGGCACACATGCTCCATCACGTGCATGGGAGATGCTGCCCACCTACAGAGCGCTCTCAGCCAGGCTCAGCCTGCTCGCTATTCCAGCACCCATGAGCTCTGATCCTTGCCAGCAGCAGGAGGAGGTGAATAGGATACTGTCACCGACAGATAAATACCTTGGATTTCGTAAATCCCCCCATCATTATAAAAATGGAATAACTAGGTTAATTGCATGGAATCAAATACTAAATGCTGCTGGTGTGCATTACTTATAATTTGCTACAATTATCGCATAACACAACAACTCTAAACCAAAGGTTAAAAAATGTATGAGTTATCCTGATATACCTGGAAGGTTTCCATTGTTATCCACATCATCTATACACGCTCCCCATCTAATAAGAAGCTGCAAACACCCCAAGCGACCATGAAAAGCAGCATAATGAACAGGCTTCCAGTCATTCCTGTCTGAAACATTTACATTCTAAAATAAAAGCAGCAGGTTAATTCATTCATTAATGAATCTTAGGCACAAGACAAATTTTATAAATAGAAATCAGCTGTTCATTGTGTTAAATTATTTAAATCAAATAATGTTTTTCAAAGTTCATGCCATGTATGCAGTTCCCATTCCAAGACAGGTACTTTTCACAGGTTCTTGGGTTTCTTTAAATAGTGCATTTTTAGACATACTTCTATCACTGCACTGGACATTATTCCTTAAATATGCATCTGGATTAATTATTATTTTTTTAAGTTTATGTCTCCTTTACTCTAGAAGATTTGTATGATTGCAAAAAATCACAACCACCACAGCACTTGATCCTCATTTAATGACAACCTCAGAGGAATGTGGTTTACTCACATTATTGATTCTCTTTAGATTTTTGGATCATTTCCCTAATGTATCTTAGAATAAAAAAATGGAAATTTGCCCTAAAAAGAAATTCACCAACAGTAATTAACCTACAGTCCTAAATCTCAGTTTAAGCTAGGGAGAATTTGGTTTGGACAGATACCAGACTTTGGCTCTGCGCTAGGCAACTGTGGGTAAAGGTCTCTCACCGCTCCACTTCGCAGTATGGTTTGTAAGGTGTAAGACTGCCCATGGGCTGCAGCTAAGTGTGACGGAGTGCACCCACGATCATCTTGAGCTTCTGCATTTGCTCCATTTATTAACAAAGCCTAAAAGAAATGCAAAGCAGAAGTTCAGTTCACAAGCTGAAAAAGCAAACATCGCCTAGCAAGATGACTTGAGATGATCAGGAGGATAACTCTGGGCTGACCTCAAGGCCCTGACACTACACAAAAACCACACTTGCACCAACAGTGCAAATGAGTGCACTGGTTTTAACAAGAGTGACTTGATTCCAGATGTAAAGACATCAAGATGAGATATTCATAGCACCATTAGGAGCTCTCTCAGATGATCTTCATAATGAGTTTGTCCAAACTGAAGGTCTGCCTTACTTACTTTCACTTGAGAGTGAATATTTATACGTACCTGCATGCAAGCATCCTGACCTCGGATAGCCGCCAGGTGAGCTGCTGTCCAGCCTCCGACAGTTACGTGTGTTGTATCAGCTCCATGCCAGAGCAACCAGTGAAGGCACTGCTCAACCAAAACCAAAGTTCTTTATTTCACTATCCTTATCATGTATCTGAGGCACATTTTAACTATAATTTATCAGTCGATGTTACATTTCAAAACAGTATTGGAATACTTCATTATGGAAATATGACACCCCCAGAGCACGCCTAAGCCAGATACTTGTGCATTAGGAAGTTACAGGTAAGTTATACTTTCCAGGTTTCACCTAAGGGTACAAAAAGTGCAAATAACATACTAATTCAGACCCTAGCATTGATTTTAGAGCACAGCTTCTTAATTTTACTCTTCCAGATTGAAAATGTAATCTGTGACAGTATTCACATGGCATGAGGTAAAAGCATTGGAAAAAACAATGCAAACATGCTCACTTGAATTCCAGCTAAAATTACTGGCAGGAAAAATACCATGAACCAAATTTAAAGCCTCATTTAATTTATTAGGCTCCTTAGGCGTACATAATCCCATCCCTCTTCTCATCCTTCCACAGCCTAATTTTGTTTTATTCACCTTTTTTCAGCAGATATTATTGCTTGCAATGGGAAGTTTTATGGGCTATCCAAAATCAGCTAGAGTTAAAACTTTTTTTTACATATTATTATGATTTATTATCTTCTTTTAGGCCAGCCTACAGCTCTGGTTCCTCCACTTTTTCCACCAAGGAGCTTAGCGACAAAGAGATGACAGATAATTCAATAAAGTCTAATACATTGATTACAAAGTAGGAGAGTCAAATGAAAAATGGCACAGTTTATAGAGGCAGAAAAGGGTGGGTAAGCAATCTATTTTTAGGGTTGACAACATGATGATCAGCATTTTCTTGACAGTTTCTGTACATTCCAGAAACAGCACTGCAGTTAGTATTTCTTGAGTCAAGCAAGAACTTTACATTCTTTCCTTTGGGACATGAATTTTTATACAGTTATTCATGGCCTTGTTGCTTCAAGGTTAGATTGCTATAAAGACTGTACAAGGAGGCTGCAACAAGAAGGTGAATGTTGTGCTGAATAGAGCAGTTCAGTCTTTCTGGAAGTTCAAAACATTCATGCAAGCACCTGCTGATTTCTCCATCAATATTCAATGTTTTCATTTATTAAAATAGAATGTATTAGGACTGTTTCTATGGAGAATGAGGCATAAGACAGGACTTTGGTAAACAGAATGAACATGTTTTCATGTCACTTCTCACCTGTTTCCATCACCTTCAGAACATTTTACACATCCTACAGGATGTTCTAGATGTCCCAAAAGAAGCAGAAAACAGAATAGGGACAAAAGGTTGTGAGTCTGGAAGGGAGACCATAGGGCACACTTTGCTCAGAGTAAGAAAATCACTGATTTTGTAAAATCTGGCAACGTTGACTATATAAACTGCCTGGGGCTTCAGAAAGGCAAAATGAAAACCTAAAACACTGTACTTCTGCCTTTGGTGAATATGTTTAATGAGAAAAACAGGCAGAGATTATTGATTTAGCTTGATCAAAGCTAGCAATTTTGTGTCCAGCCTCTCCCAAAGAAGGAAAACATTAACTTATAAAAACCTTGCTGTGTGTGAACACTAACATAATGTTTTACCTCCAGACTTCCACAGTGCGCAGCACAGTGCAACGGTGTGAATTTGTGGACTAAATCCACCTCATTAATACCAGCTCCACTTTTTATCATTGATGCAAGCTGTTCTACATCCCCAGCTTTCACTGCCTCGTGCACACTTGTACAATTTTGCTTCTTCTTGACAGCTAGTGAGGAATAAGAAAAGGGTGTTACTAGTTCAGCAACGTTTAAGAGAGAAGAAATAAGTGATGAATCAAAGAAGCATCAATCAGCTTCACAGGAACCAACCAAGATGTGTGGAGTAACGTATGAAACTGAGATTCCTATCAGCAGGGATTCGAAGTCACTTCTTCTGTTTGTCAGAAACAGAGCAATATGCAAAAACCTGAGACAGTCATGCCCCCTCCAGCCCCAGAAAAGGGCCCAAAAGAGTAAGACCCAGAAGAAAGATGACAAGAAGAACAGCAAGAGCAGGAAGCACAGCTACTCCATCTATGTATGCAAATGCTGCAGCAGGTCCACCCCAACAATGACTCTCTTCCAGAACCGTGGGCATCACAAACTCTTTCATTAATCACATTTTCAAGTACGAGACCAGGGAGGCTTCTCACTTGGGCCAACAAGCTCTCTGCCATCACTTCCCAGGTGCTCTACATGGCCATGCTCCTGCTGCTGGCTGCCTAAGGACTTGGCACAGCATGGCATATCATACTGGAGGGCACCAGAGCCTTCACTAAGTGAGCATACCACATAATTGCTCTTGACTGAGCTGTACAGATCAGCTTCAACACAAACTGATGTCAAAATTAAATCTGCTGTAGAAAAGCAGTTCTTTATACAATGTGTTAGTCTTCCTGTGTTGCTCTCTTGCTAGAACTGCCTGGTATTTTGCACCCACCAAAGTCAATAACATTTTCACTGACCTCAGTGGCACAGAATCAAACTCTAAATGTAGAAGCAGTGTGGTCAAAAAAAAAAAAAAAATCCATCACCAGGCTATAGGATCAAATAACCTGTGTTCTCCTTCAGGCTTTTCCACTAATTAACTACGTAACTGGAAACAATAGGAGTTACATATTCAAACCCCCTTGCAGCATCTTGATAATTTGCCAGAACTTGTAAGCAGAAATATATGTAAGTAGATCTAATGGCTGAGGGAGCTAACTGAAGATAGCCAAGTGTAGGAGGAACCTGAAACAATTAGTAATCACCTTCTAGAGCAGTCATCATTCCAGTACCAAAATGCACTAACACTGTTTCATTATATTTTACGCTGTCAGAAGTCTTGAAGAGGTGGGATACTGTTTTTCAAGTGAAGCAAGCATGAAAATGTAGGTCTTAAGGTATTAATGCCTCAGCTTCTCCACCTGCGGAGAAGAAATGGTAGCAGTAGTAAAAATTGTTACACAAATTGAGATAAAAAATATTAAAGAATATAAATGAGATATTGCACGAACATGTTTGTGATACATGTAAAAAAACATTAAATATGGTTAAAAACAGCCTTTGCAGTTTACCAGTGCCTATTTTCATGTGATCTGTAGCATGATAGTAGTGCTGAGGCAGATTTGGGATTGCCACAGAGGAGGAAAGAGGGCTGAAGCTGTTTCTGTAATCCAGGCTGACAGTAACACACCCCGCACTGTAACACACTACTTGAGTAGCCTTGTGGCTGTGTATCACTCCACTTCTACCTCCCCCAGCTCTGCAGGCTGGATCGCTGGCCTGTGGAAAGCAGCTTCAGTTGGGAACCAGGACTCCATCATGCAAAATTCTGTATGAACAAACAGCAGCAGCATGGAAACACAGAATAATTCAGTTTGGAAGGGACCTCAGGAGGTCATTTAGTTCATGTTTCCAAGTAATATTTAAGTATGTTTTGTGATTTGGTTTTTTTTAAAGAGACAATACCACCAGGACATAATTTTCCCACAAGGGAGCCATTTCTCATTATGCCAAGTGAGGGTTGCAGGCTTCAGCACAATTATACAGACTTATATCAGAGGAATATCTGGCCAATTACACTACTTGCCAAAGTACTAATGTGTTTAACACAGTGTTCCAGTGCAGCAAGTTCAAGGTAATCCTTTTTTTTTTTTTTTTTATCCAGAAGAAAAGCAAATGACAAGGCCTGCCAGCAGAGCGAATTTGTCTCCCTTCTCCCTCTGGAGACCTACAACTGTACAGAGATCGATACCAAGTGTTGTTGCATGGCTTCTTGGTGCAGGCCACTACGAACAAGCCAAAGGCAGCTGACCTGGGACTGAAGTTCAGTAAACAGCTGTTAACATGAATTCTGTAAAAAATACGTTGACTTCGAAAGTGAAGGACAGGTTCCATAATTTTAGTGCAATTTTTTATCAAAACTATTATCATTGGACATTCTAAGTAAAAACTCCTTTGTAGAAAGAATCAAGACAGTATTTTGAGATGAGTACCTGCCCAAAATTCATTAAAGAAATTAAGCGAAGATGCATATGGCTCAGATTGGGGGAGAGACAATTTTAGGTTTTCCAGTATTTCTGTAACACACAAAAAAACCCCAATCCAATGCAGCACGTCACGGCAGTAGCTCCACGGGACGAGGGGAGGCTGTCAGCCCCAGCCAGCCCGGGCTGCAGGCGAAGGCCACGCTACTGGGCCCCGTGCGGGGGTAACGCCACCAGCTTGGGAAGCGCGGGCCCGGCCGGCCGAGGGGTGACCGCCGCCGTTATGCCGCCTTTCCCCGCATGTTTGGCGAATATTGAGCAATCTCAGTATTTTGTGTGGGTGCCGGCGGAGCCCCTTTGTCACAGACGGGGGGTTTCGGGCAAAGTAACTCAGAAGAGCCAAAGCGGAGGGAGCGCGGCCGCGGGCGGGCCCGGTCCCCCTCCGCGCCATGGCGTCGCCGTCCCGCGGCGCTTTCCCCTCACGGCCCAGGCGGGAGACGCGCCGCTGTGGGGCCGCACCTGCCGTCACGGCGGTGCTCGGGGTGCAGCCGGGGCTGCCCCCAGCCCTGAGGGAAGGACAAGGGGAAGAAGGAGCGCGGGCGAACCGGTCTCACCGGCCGGAGGGGGAGGCGGCGCAGTGGCAGCCGTCGGCATGGCGGCTCTTCACAGCAGAAGCGGCCGGGAGCCTGCCTCATTCGCCGCACCCTCCTCCTCCTCCTCTTCCTCTTCCTCCCTGCGCCCGACGCCGAAGAGGGGTTGCTATGGGCACAGTGCGCTCTTTCCCCGGGCTCTCTGTCCCTACGGGGAGGCGGCGGTGGGAGTAAAATGGCGGGCAGGGCGGGTGAGGCGGCGTGTGCCCGCCGCGGACGGGGGCGAGGGGCAACCATGACGCCTCAGTGGGCGAGGGGAGAGCGCGGGGCCGGGGTGGCGGAGCCCGCTCTCCCTCGGTGAGGGAGGCCTGCCCGGCGTATTTGGAGGGTAGGGTTCATCCGACTGAGCTGCAATACGGTTGCCTGTGGATGGCTGTAGCGCATGAGGGGTAGGGTAGCAGGGAAAGGATGGCGTGGGGAAATTTGCATTGCCGGGTGGTGCTCTTGGCACCTTTTTGACAGCCCCGGGCTAGTGTCTTCATGGCTTTCCCCAGGGAGAGGTTTAACAAGTATCTATTCTTATCTCTGAAACCATCAGTGATGTATTGACCAAGAGGTATTTTACCTGTTCATGCTCTCTCTGCAGGATAATCAGACAGCAGTCACGATTTGTATGTTTAACCCTCTCTCTGCACCAAAATGTTCATAGGGTACAAGGGGATGGGCTTTTTCCTGCAGTTACATAGTTCTGCTCCTCAGCCCCCTTAGCCAAAACCAGCTGGCGCCCCGGAGGGAAGCCAGGTTTCTTTGATGGGGCAAAAAAAGCACCCTGCATTTCCAGAGTCCTGCTTCCAGGCAGGATGAACCCTTCCCAATCAAATTTACAGATGCGCATTGGTAATTACACAGACCAAGTAAGGTCCATTTAGATCTTAACTATCCTTGTCATTAGAAAGTTGCCATAAATCCCCTTGCTGCAACTTACACGTCTCTTTTTGTTCCGTCCCTAGCAGAGAGAGTAATTTGTTGTTTTTCTAACAGCCTTCTACATATTTAAAGACATCACATCTCTGCTCAGTCTCCTCTGAATTTCGGTTTGTATGATTTAGGAGAAGTTTACAGTATTCCAGGACACAAAGTGTCTAATGGGGCCAAGCCTACATCCCTGCTCTGGGAAGAAGTTGCAACAAGTAACACAGGAGTAACTCCCCACAGCGCAGCACAGCTAGCACCCACACACACCATGGGAAGGACTGACTTACCCCCCATCAATCTCGTAAGTACTTTTGTTCCTCTGGACTTCCTCTGAAAGGTATTTTTAAGGCTGGCATGTAGAACAGGGCACACTCACAACTATAGCTACAAGCTTAATATGAGAGTGAAGTAGTTACTCACATCTTAAAAACTGCTTGAAGCCTGACTGTGAAGATGGGAAGAAGTGTTGCAGCCAACAGCAAAACCACCTTCACAGCTGATAATTTCTACTTACACCATACACTAAGGGTGAATTCTGATCCCCCAAGTATCCTCACTGCAAGAGTAATACACTAGGACTGTGACATTGGTCTTCGACTTTTAGTGCTTATGTCTTGCTCCCAGCAGCTTTAAAAATACGCACTGTACACATGGCAGAGCAAATAAAACATGAAATGCGTATTGTTCTCAGACACACAATTGTGTGGTTACTTCCAATCCCACAAACATGCCAGCCAGCCAAACTCATTACTGAAAGGAAGAGACTCACACTCAAATATATGCTTAATTTTATTTATTACATTTAAGAAATATTAACATCTCAGGATATCTGGTTTACCATCTAAGTCCAGTCATAAGCAACAAAAAAAACCTGTTAACCATGTTTCAAATGAGCATTCTCACATTCATTCCCCCCTGTAACGTAAAGAAAAGTTTGTTCAGCTGTATTAAATTCTTACGTGTTTGACTAATGGAAAAAAAAGTATCATTAAAAATGTCTTAACTACCAGGCATCCTGGTTTGTTAATTGTTTGTTGGCACTTGTGTTCACCATCAAGCACTCCGATTTGTTAAATTTTCCCCTTCTACCCAGAACTGTCTTTTTGGTTTGTTTTGGTTTTTTTGTGGGTTTTTTTTTGTTGTTTTTTAAATATCTGGATACGTAAGTTTGTTCAGATAAGTTTAAAAAGAAAAGAAATCTAGGGTTGTCTGTCTGAGAAGTTCCTGCACTGCTTCCCTTGATAACCTACCTATGGGATAACTGAAGGAAGTTATTTGCTTTCATTTTTCTGAATCTTATTGAGCAAAAGTTCTTTTTAATTCCATTTCAACTGGAAAAAAGTACAGAAACACTTCATTTGATGGTGTGCATAAACATTACACTCCATATATAGCAAAAATATCTTTTATTTATAATTTACATTTCCACAAGTGAAAATCGTACATTTTTACATATACCATTTCATTCCATTAAATTTTCACGCATCTACAGAACTTTCACACAATGACACCTGAAACTGTGCAGGCAATAAGAAATTCAAATACAAAAATGTATTTATTAACCAAACAGTAGTTGAGGCCCTGCCTCAGTTGAACATTTTTATTTCATATAAAAAGTATTTGCCTTCCAAGAGTTAACACAGCAGCTCTTCTGTAAAAAAAAGAATTCATACCTCAGTTCATCTAAACAGACTCATCAGGTTCTGTCTTGACATCTGTAGATGCAGGTGTGCTCTCTTCTGCACAGGCAGTAGGGGTGTCATCAGGTTCTTCTTTGACTTTAGGCGAGTCACAGGACTCTTGTGTTTCTTGTTTAACAATGTTCAACATTATATTTAGTGGATTTTCTACAGGAGTCTTGCTGGGAGATGGTGTGCAATCAAATGTTGATGTCTGCAAAGTGAAAGTCAATGTAGCATTAACACACATTAAAACAACCATTTTTAGCTTCTTACCCCTTTTACTCTTTTTCAAAATGCAAACAAGTTGACAGTGAAGCACTCAAAATCCAAACTTCTACTTTATCAAGATCCTAAGAAAACAGATTTATTCTTTAATAGCATTACGTTTTCACAATTACTTTGAAAAGGTATCATCCACGCAGTGATGAAATGCTTAACACGTTACCATAAGCTATTCCCTGCTATCCCCAGGGGAATGGTAACTCCCAAAGCCTTAAAAACATAACACACCCCAACACCCATTTACTCCATTTTTGCAAATTCCTAAGATTATGCACGTTACTCAACAATAAATGCATGATGTGTTTTCAAACCGTGGTTTCGCTTTAGTCATGTATGACACACAAGCTGTCACGACACATCACAACAAGAAATACATCTTAGCTAATTCTCTATTATATACTTGCTATGCCCAAGACCTCCAATTCTTTGTCTAGTCATAGGCAAGAGAAACAGCACGTTCTGAACACATCTGCTCCCTGTAAAGTCAGAGATCAAGCAAACAAACTGAAACCAAAATCTTTCAAAAAATATGAAGAAGGATTCACTTACGTTTTGGTAATCTTCGTAGCAAGATGGATGGTAAATCTGAAAAAGAGTTGTTATAAATTTAAATTCATAAAAATAAATTATAGCAGGATTGCTGGTTATGAACAGAACAGTGTCAATTACACACGTCACACAGTTTGTCTAGAAAAACAATGGCATGAGCAAGCCAAGTATGGTGTCAAATATAACTGGGAAAAGATCTTGTGTGTATTTAGGAAAAGTTATCATACAGAAGCCTGGTAAGCATTAGGAATTGTTTGTGTACAGCTGTATACAGAAATAATTGAACCAATATCTACACCCGTATATAGAGTCATCATTTTTATTTTAGCACTGCAGTATAACAGAAGGTTAGTGAGCCTATAGTAATGATACCCGGACTTCCTGCACTTCCGAAGGTTGAGGTATTTATGTACTTGGAAGCCAGGAAAACTACCATGGGAATCCATCAGTACAGAAAGCACAGTTGGCCCACCATCCATTGTTTTTTTTCCCCTAATTCTTCCGGTTGTTTTGCTATAAGTAAGTATCGCATGTAAATAAGATCACATTACCTTTTCATCTACTCTGATAGCATTCTTCAGGTGCCACTCTTCCTCTTCCTCATCCCAATACTGTTCAAATTGCTCTTGGCAAATTTCACAGCTCTGAAAAGTTATTGGAGTAACAAGAGATAAATAAGGTTATTGCAACAATTTACTGAACACATTAACTTCAAGAACCTAGTAACAGTCAAAAAAGGGTCTTTTAAATTAAGATAAATACATTAAGACTACAACATGATCTTTTGTCCACACTTTAAAAATAACTTTAGAAAACTTTACTTAAAAATTATTTGAGTATAGTTTGCAGACTAA
>VYZV01025157.1:184570-204614 GCA_013401275.1 Pandion haliaetus | reverse complement strand
CGAGAATACCCCCTTGCTTCTACAGTTCATTACAGCCTTTGATGAGTGATATAACTTCCAGTACTGGTACTCATTCAGGCTGTGTTCTTCCATCAAGTTTACTAGAATGCAAATGTCCCCTGTTATTTAACCACAACCAGAATAATTTTGTGTATTGACCAAGCAAATCTGAGTGGTTTGGGGTTTTTTTTCCCCTAGGATATTAACTTTGTTCTGGCAATGATCGAGGGATGATAAAGTGTGATGATATTTTACTGTGTATGCAAGGGACGTAAGGAAAGAAATAAGAAGATCTTAAATTTTGAAACTAAAATTTATTCTGCTGGCCTTATATGCAAACAATATTAAAAGCACAGATACAAGCCACAGAAGATTTTTGCTTCTTAGTGGAAATGGAGTAAAGTTGTGAGTGCTTCTTCCCTGCACTGGGTGTACAGCTTCTTAACACTTCCAGTCAGAAAAGCACTTCACTCCTTATCAGGAGATCCAAGTGTTTGATTAAGTGTCTAGTTCAACTGGGAATGCCTTTGGTTGGTTTTTAAAGTTCTGTGTATTTTGAAGTGATGGAATGAAGCAAACTAAGAATCAAATCTAAGTGTTTCCTCCCGTCTTCCTCATCATGGGGGATTTATTTTCTCTTCAGAAAACTGTATAGCTTATTTGGTACAGTAAATACTTTAGTATTCCCAAACCAACCCTGTTAAATCTTAGTGGCCATTCCTTGGCTATAGAGGATGTAGCTATGTGCCTAAAATAATATTGAACCAGACTTAAGTAAAGGGTTAAAAATCTTTCCAGAGCAGTCCAAAGTCTGTGCGATGCCTAATACAGGATACCTTAAGACTCAAACCTCGATTCTTGTGCCTCTTAGAATTATTGTGCTAATACTACCAAAACACATTTAGAGACAGTACATAGTTCCATATAAATGAGTTGCAAACATAAGTATCCCAGCTTCACCATGGCAAATGGTACCACTCATTTTTGATCCTGCATAGACATACACACATGAAGAAGAAAGATAAACATGGTCAGTTATACATACTTTTATCTACTTTCTGTGATCTGCATAACTGTCAAGAGAAAATATGTTTGAATTTATTTCATAATGATGTATATATGCTTCCTGCATATTTTTGCAACATACAATCTAATCAATTTACAAAACACCATGTGTTTCCATATTGGTTAATGTCTTTTTTTGGCAAAAATTAAAATTGTTTGAGCTATATTTTTTTTTTTTATTGTCCCACTGCTCTTATTCTTCTTGAATAGAATCATTAGTTTAAAAAGTGAAATAATAATATGCACACCCCCAAACTCTACTGAGACTTATTTAGCCTTCAACATTCTAGACCTTTAATTGTGTCAAGGGAATTTTAGAATATTAATAAAGAATTCCTTCTTGAAGTTGAATATGGTTCAAATGTGTTAGTTTTGCTGTAAGAAATTTGCCTGATCTCACCAATTTTAACTTCAAGATCCATATTTAAAAAATACCTTTACATTCACAAAAGCAAACTGAAGGAGAGGTAAAATGTTCACAATACATATACTACTTTTGTCAGTATCATTAGTTCTTAGGGTATATTTGCCAAAACTAGGATATCTGAAGTGGACACAAAATGCAAATCACAGATTGTGAAAAGAAGTGAAGAAGGAAAAAAAAATATATTGGAACTTGTTTTGTAGCATCAGTTCAAGTGCTCTGATTTCTAGCTGAGAGATAAAAAATGTTCATGGCATGTAAACAGGTTACAGATCCTCTTCCAGAAGACAGTACAAATTTGAAAGTACAGCTTCAAATGTGGTTCTGCAAATTCTAAAATATTTAATTTTGTTCCTCCACTGACTGTCTTCCCTCCAACTCCTAAACTTAAAATGTGGTGAAATATCTTGTAAAAGAAAGAAAAGACATTTTGTCTTACGAAGCTCACCCTGATCCTATGTGTTTGTTCTATGAACTACCGGTCAAACTGTATGGTATGTTAAAAACCAAAACCATCTGATTGCTTTTGTTGCAGTAGATAATTACAGTTTTCTTGGAAAAATAGCCACTCTGGTAAACCTGATATAACAAGCCATGGAGCTGTGGTGGAATAGGTAAGATACAAAATTGTGAATTGGAAAAACAACACATATGCAGAATTCTCTCCATAGTAATTTAGTCATTTAGATGAAAATTTAGCTCCTTAAATTCATAAAATGAAGTCTAACATATAAGTTCTTATTGTGTTTTTGGATTTGTATCTAAATATAACTATATATATGTTCATGAAATTAAATCAAATTAAAGTAATTATATAATACGTTGTCCTGGTTTCAGCTGGGATAGAGTTAATTGTCTTCCTAGTAGCTGGTATAGTGCTATGTTTTTGAGCTAGGTATGAGAAGAATGTTGATAACGCACTGATGTTTTCAGTTGTTGCTAAGTAATGTTTAGTCTGAAGTCAAGGCTTTTCGGCCTTTGATGCCCAGCCAGCAAGAAAGCTGCAGGGGCACAAGAAGCTGGGAGGGAACACAGTCAGGGCAGCTGACCCAAAGTGGCCAAAGGAGTATTCCATACCATGTGACGTTTTAGGAACTGGGGGGGCATCGCTGCTGGGGGACTTCCGGGTGCGTCTGTTGGCGGGTGGTGAGCAATTGCATTGTGCATCACTTGTATATTCCAACCCTTTTCTTATTACTGTTGTCATTTCATTAGTGTTATTATTATCATTATTAGTTTCTTCTTTTCTGTTCTATTAAACCGTTCTTATCTCAACCCACGAGTTTTAGTTCTTTTCCCGATTTTCTCCCGCATCCCACTGGGTGTGGGGGGGAAGTGGGTGAGCGGCTGCGTGGTGCTTAGTTGCTGGCTGGGGATAAACCACGACATACGTACATTTATGTGTATACTTACATACATATTAAATTTTAATCCATGGACAGAACAGCATATTTTAAATATGCTAAAATTTCTTTTAAAAACATCACCTGAAGGAGCAGATTCAGTGTTTACTGAATTAAATTTTATCTTGCCATTTTTTGCAAATAAACCTCACTGCTGATGAACACAATAATATCTTTATGATTAATGAAATTAAAACATTAGTGCTGTTTGAAAGTCTTAAAAAATTCTCTCCAGCTTCTAGAATATAATAGACGACTAATATGTTTTCAGTTTTGCAAAAACGCTTGTTGGTTAACATTTCCAACTGGATAATATTAAATATAATCCTATCCACTAAAAAACAGCAAAGCTTTTGATAAATCTATTGTACTATATATAGATATTATGTAATGTAACTTTTTTTTTCACATTTTATGCACTTTGAGGGGAAAGTGATTTATTTGGTATATAAAGTAATATTTTTGCAGATATATTTTATTCTTAGTTTCATCAAACTTTACCTAAATTATAGGGTTTGCACAACAAAATGTTAATATATAAAATTATGTAAATGCTATTAATTCCAGATAAAGTCAGAACACCAAATAAAAAGATGGCTGCCATTAGGGTTAAGATTCTCAAAAGTGTGAGGTGAAGCACAGTTCATGATCTGAAGATATGTACATACTAAAGGACACAGTAAACCAAGTATTGACTTAAGAAGAATATACAACAATATGCAGCAGCATATTTATAAAAACGTTTGGTCAAAAACCTCCAGTTTCTCATCCAGTAGTAGTAATTATTTATAGATAGCATATAGAGTGGTATTACGATAGGCTTGGTGGAGGACAGGAAATGCAAGTATTTTTACAGTATTTAGGTTCAACGTTATTAACTATTTAATGTTTTATTCCTTGATAGAGTGCATTTACATGTACATCTTTTCTTCATTTTAAACATATTTTCAACATACTTAGCAGATTAGCAGACCATTCAAGCAGTGTTTTATAACATTTGGGGGGCCTGCAACACAAAAAGCTAAACCAGGACTTTAAAGGAAAGAGATTCTAGAGGTAAGTACAAGAAACTTTCCTCCTATCCCCCTAGAAATACACCCAGATGCCATGTCTGTAGGATTTTTATTAAGACACTGAAACGTTTGCTAGGACAGATGGAGTTTCCATTGTAGGTCCATACAATTATTTTAAACTTGTCTTGATACAGAATGATTATAGAATAATAACATTCTGACATTGGAATCATTAAGAGTTGTGAAAGTACAAAAAATGACAGCTTCGATCTGCCTACTAAATACAGCATTTGCTTTACAAAGGAAAATGAATTCCATAAGATGACCAAAAACTCTGCAAAGTAGTTTTGCTTGACTAAAATTATAGTGAATTATTCAGGCATCCTGAGAAAGATGTCAGCTATGTTTCCTCGGTTGGACGCTGCTTTTTCTTCTTCTTGAGCTGGAAATCAGAGTCACTCTGTTTCTGTTGTTGATGAACTCTCACCATAGTTAATTGGAGCCTTTCTTGGAAGGCATTAAGACTTCCATCTTACTCTGCCCTTTTTGTAATGGGTGCACTGTGAGATTAACAAAGGGAGGATACGTTTTTCAGACGCTCAGGAAAAAAAATCCTTTTTACTTTTGGGGAAAAAACACTAATCTGAATAAATGCATCAAATATATGAATCAACAGTTAGTAAGTATGTACTTATGAAACCAGTAAAAAAGATGGGGAAGAAAAATGGAAAAGAAAATATGTCAGGATGTCATGAACCTACTGTAGCCCTATAAATTGAAATGTATACTCTTTCACAATATAAATTTTTTATTGTATGGAAAACATCCTTAAATTCACAACTGGATGCAGTGTGACTCAGAGCTCTAAAGAATCAACTGCTTCCTGATGATCTATTGAATACATGATTCCTCAAATGGTAAAAGCACCAACTGAGATTCTACAGGACACCTCCTGTTCTGTTTCTTGATTATCTTTTTTAGTGTTCCCAAACCCTGTGTAGTGCTTGCAGTGACCATCAAGAATGCAGAACAACTAAATACAAATAAAAAATTACATATTATAGAAATCTTGGAATTGCACATATCTAAAAAATATTTTCAATTATTCCTACTAAATATCAAGCCATGACAAAATGTGATTGCAATACAATAGAACTGATTTTGATACTTGAAATAACACATATTCAAAATTTGGCCCTCTGTGTCTGATGGCTTATTTTCTAGAAAGTAAGCATCTGTTCCAACTTAGCTTCTAAGATTAGAAATACAAAACACCCTTTTACAGTAATTGGGCAGATGGAGAGAACAGAATTTGAAATCACAATACAGTAATTGATTAGGATTGTAATGATGCTAATTCCAATTAAAAGAACACTGACAAGACAAATGTTCATTTGAAATCAATATCATGGTAATGAGGGGTCTGTATCTTGCCATCATTGCTGATTTATTTCCACAAGCAGTGACTTTTCAGACTGAGCTTACCTGCCAAGGAACTACTCAAAATAAATGATGATGCAGATAGATAGATAATTAAAAGAATGATAGAGAAGAATTACAGTTAATCACAGGAATGTATGGGTTTGCATTGCAGTTGTGACTTAACACCTATGCAAAATACAGTGTTTCAATTTCAAATAATAATAAAAATGGAAAATAAAATTGAATGGTTCCTTCCCCAAAGTAAGGTAATCTTCTATAATAGCTAATATTAGATACCCAGTGATTATAGTATTGAATTTATTAAAATATTTGAAAATTTAAGAATATATTTCTTTTGCTTTCCAAAAGGATGTCCCATATATATATATAAGCAGCCCTCATAGTGTTGTGCTTTGTAGCTAGGACAGTGCTGATAACACACCAATGTTTTGACGACTGCTGAGCATTATCCACACAGCATCAAGCCTGTCTCTCCAATGCCCCCCCGCAACCTTCTCCAAAGGCCAGTCGTCTGGGTATAGGCAAAAAGTCAGGAGATGACACAACCAGGACAGCTGACCCTAGCTGACCAAAGGGATATTCCATACCATATGATGCCACGATCAGCAATAAAAGCTAAGAGAAAGGAGCGGGGCGGGGAGGGGAGGCATTTGTTATTAAGGCATTTGTCTCGTGAAGTAACTGCTGTGCGTACTGAGGCCCTACTTCCCCTGAAGTGGCTGGACATCACCTGCTGACTGGAAGTAGAGGATAAACCTTTTTGTTTTCCTTTGCTTCCATGCGTGGCCTTTGCTTTTCTTCATTAAACTGCCTTTATCTTGGCCCACAAGTTTTTCATCTTATTTTCTCCCCCTGTCCTGATGACAAGGGGAGTGGGAGAGCATCTTAGTGGGCACCTGGAGGCCAGCCAAAGTCAATTCACCACAGTCCTATTAGTAATGCATCTATTTCATTAATTTGAAATATATAAGGGAAAATTTATATGAGAGTGTAGAAAGAAAGCATGAGTAGACTCTATCAGCAGCATCAGGTGCTGTGTCAGGGTAAGAATGAATATACAATTGTAAAACATAAGTATCCTACACTACTAACTTACAGTAGCTATGTATGCTGTAAAATATTTTACACCACAAAGTTAACCTCCTACATTTCAGTCATTTCTCATACAAAGTATTCCACAGTTCCCTGTGCAATAATTCTTAATTATTGCCAACAACTGGTGCTTTAAATAAACTGTATGTTTTCTGGACCTTAAAGGTCCATTTCTGTTGCTAAGTGTATAAAATAACAGTTCATAGCACATTTACAGTCTGTACTTTGTAAGTTTCAGATTCTCAAAAATGTATGATTTTGAGAACTGGAGCATGCCTTATAAATAAATATACTTCCCATGCTCTCTTGAATTCACTTTCCTTGCAAAATAAGCAAATGCTCATCCATAACTTAATTTGGTTTAAAGTGGTCATGTTAAAATGCCACTGCAGCCCAATTAGCAGAAACATGCCAAGATGTATGTCAGGCAAAGTGTCAGGGATCTGGAATTTTTTATTCATTTATTGTGGTACACTGCCAAGAAACATTTAGAAGTAACATCATTGATATTTGATGTCATACCAAGATTAACTGTAGGACAGAATAGCACATCATCACCGGTCACTACTCTGAACAAGGTTTTCAAACACAGGATTCTTAAATTTAGAGTTTAGGACAATGATAAATTACCTCTCTGCCCAAGGCGTTTGTCTGCATAGCTTTCTCCAGAATCAATCTACAGCGAATTTCACATGCAAAGTCTGTATTACGTAGGACTCTGGGTCTTTTCATGTCATTCTAACGTGATGTTAAAGCAGCTAAATATTGGAACGTGTGAAAGACAGACATTTAAAACAATCCTGTTCCTAATTCATCTGGGACAGGGAACACAAATCCAATACCAAGAATTTGTCATGCTTAAGGAGCACAAATCTAGGGTTTGCTCATGCTTCAGGAACTGACAGCTACTTTCATAGCTAGACTTATAAATGTTTTATGATTTATAAGAGCACTAAAGCTCATGAAGCATGATTTTAATATTACACCTATTAATATTTATTCCTTATATATTTGTAAATTACAGGGCCAGAAAGTATCACTGTGATGATCTAGCTTGACCTCCTGCAAAAATCACAAGTTTCTTAGAAGTTAATGAATTTATAATTCCTAACTCCTAATAAATCAAGAAGATTTTGTAGAAAAAAGGGAAATCCCCAAACCTTCCAGCTTTTATATTAAAATTACTCATTTTGGATAATGTCTTTCACTTGTTAACTAACTTAAATATTAAAAAAGTATGTCACAGAATCATAGACTATCTCAAGTTGGAAGGGACCCATAAGGATCATCAAGTCCAATTCCTTGATCCTCACAAGACAAATAACTTGTGCAAAGTCAGAATTTTATTTTTTTTTAGGCTTTGTACAAAGCCATATTTTTGCCTACCAGGTGATGTCTTGTGCACTGTTGAATTCCTGTTTGTCCACACCAACACATAGCTGGATAGCTATGTTCTGTGTAATGATTTCTTAAATGAAACATGGAGCTCATTATACTTCTCAATGAAAGTTAAGACCTCAATTCCTGCAATTAGTTACAGTTCTCAGTTCTCTATTTTTCAGCTCTTGACTGAATAACATGAGAAAATGCCACAGTAGCTAACTGACCAGTGTAATGCAATTCCTCTACTGCAACTTCTTTGTATTGGTTTCTCTTCATTCATAGTAATATATCTGTAGTTTCATGTTCAGTAACTTATCCACTGTAAGTGAGAAAATCTCCTGGTTTGTCAAAATACACAATTACCTTCCAAGTATGGCCTGTATTCTTACTCACTAGAATCTAAAGGATGTAAAACATATATTAGAAATTACCATGTGTTCATCTGCTGAGCAATAACTTTCCATGGAACTGTATTGATACCTAGTTATAAATGTAAACTAGATTACTTTCAAAGACAGAAGAATATACTATTTCAAACTACTTTTTAATTACACAGAGATTACCATACAGCAAAAGAACGCATACAAACTATTATGGAGACCCAGACAATGTGGCGATGTACCATCTTGCAATAATGTGTTTACGTGTCCAAGTCCTGATTTTACTCTTATTGCAATGCATATTACTAACTTGCATGCATGTATCAAAAACCAGATGAATTTGCATCTGTATCTTGTCTTCTCACTGTATCATCCCCCTAATTTTTTTATAATCATTGCATCTTATTAGTAATGATACATATTGGTTCTGAGTAATTAATTAAAGATGTTCAACTGTTTAGACTGAAGCAATTTCTAGGAAATAGCACTATTAGTAGAGCATACCTATTCAGAATTATAATTTGAAGCTTGTTCATTATTTTTTAAAACACTAGGTATGTATCATAAACCAGACCTAATAAAGGAATTATCTGCACTGCAACACCTAAATTCTGCTTTGTTTTAGCTGAGTGATGATTTAAACCCTAAAGAGCAAGGCTTTTTCCTTCCCTGCTTGTCTTTTTAGATGTACTATTTAATTCTTGTGTTCATCAAGGTTCAACTTAACAAAGCTATTTTTTTTTTCTATCTGTGAATTGCAGCATGGCTGTTTATGTCATGGAAAGATTTTTGCAAGGGATTCTGGGTACTGTAACACCTCAAATAAAAAAGCTAGATTTTTATCTGGATTATCCTCTTGAATTCATTTGCATAAGCCTTCCCACAGAGCACCTTCCTTAGGTATTAAGAGCTTTCTGGCCTCACCTTGACTTAGTATCATCATAGGGTCTTGATCAAAACCTTGTTGACACCACTACCTTGCAAAATCTATCTAAAACAGAAATTATAATTAAGAAAATCAAGTACATTGCTTGCTATTGGGTTTAGGCCATTTTTTTCATTAGTTATATCACTTTATGTACAGAAAATAATCAATTATTTTTTCAATCATACTTTTTTTTTCCTGAGGTGATATCAGTCTGATGAACACATAATTACCTGCTATATCCCATTCCCCACATATGAACAGAATACCCCAGATATGAGTAGAACATAGAAAAAACTTGTAATCAGTCAAAAAGGAAAAAATAACTACTAAGAAAGTGTGAGGAAAAAGTGTTCCTCACTAAAAAGAATAGCATTTTTTTATTACATAAAGAAAATGTTAGTACTGTTGTGATAATGTAAATAGTTTAGCTCAAATACTGTATCTTTTGCTCCCCAAAAGCCTAAACAAGCTAACTTTAACAAAATTCCAGGAGTACATCTGATTACGCCTAGGTTTCCAGATTGGAAGGAGGAAGATTTGCCAGTCAGGCAAATTACCTCTTTAAAGAATTCTAGAGTCCCAGCTGATTAGATAGGATTTGACTAAAAAACTGAATTGAGACATATGCCTCATTGTTCCTATAAAATTGTAGAATAATTTTCTTCTATTTTCTAAGTTTTAGGGAGGTTTAATTTGGGTTGCATAATATCTTTTTGGTGCTTACTTGAGTAGTAGGTAAAGATGTTCACACACCAACAAAATCATAAATATCCATGTCATCTTAATTACCTTCAAGTTTTCAGATTTTGTCCAATAAAGAAGAAGAAGAAAACAAATAGATGTTATCAATTTATGAAAACAGAAACTAATTAGAGGCAGATAACAAAATTTAACGGGCAGTTAAGCAACAGCAAAAAATTACAGACACTGCAATTTTGTTCTCACTTAATTTTAATGTAATCCTACCCTTTCTTGAAAATTTTGAGAATTATTTTTTTAATTAAAAGTATTGTTACTTTATTACACTACTCATATTAAGAGTGAGCAATGTGTATGTTTATCATCTTTGATTTTATTACCAATGGATATTTTTTTCATATGAAGAACTATTATTTCTGTTTTTCATTGACTTTGCTAATGCTTGTTGGCATCTTAGTATGTAGTTCAGTCCTAGGGTTGCCTTGAGAGGTTGATTATATATTGATACATGACTTGAAACAAGATTTATTTATCAGGCAAAGCGCTTTGCTTCACAAATAGAATCTGCGTACTTATTGATTTTTTTCTTTTTCATGTGGAAAATAAACTTTCCAATTCTTACTTCTTTTTAGTGGTTAATCCATTGCCACTTAGTAAAACTAACTTTCTAACAATATGGACGTGACCATGAATATCAAATGCTTGATCTAGTTAGGCAGTTTTCAAAATCTTACTTAATATTTATAGGTAGATGTTGCACAATCTGGTCTCATATATCGAAAAAAAAAAAAAAACCAAACCCCAACACAATGATGTGGAAATCTCTATGTAAACTTTTATGACATATACTTTTTTTTTTTCAGAATGACGTGTTACCATGACCTTCAGTAAGTCTAATAAAATTTAATAAATGCCAGCTTTATTAAGGATAAAGTACCAAGAGCCAAAAGAGTTTGTAATGCTTTGAAGCTACTTCAGTTTTTGACCATGACATGAAATATTTTCAAAAGTATGACTGGAGTTATGGAACCTGTCTAAGAAATCCAGCTACATATTTTAGCTGATGAAATTATGGAATGCAGAGTACATTCCAGTTTGTATTCTCTAGATACGTTTATCCAGCAAATTCTCAGGAACTTAAGTCACCAAGGAATTATCTTAATTTGTCTTCTTAAGAGCTTAAGGTAATGATGGGGCCTATAAATATGGCCCAGTAAAATCTCTATTGCTTGTGGCTTTTATTAAAAACCCTCTTCTCTGGGAGCTGCCAGGTTTCATTTATACATAGCAAAACCTTGTGATTTACCATCATTCTCACTTTATATATAGAAATTACTCCAATGTCTTATTCAAGAAATAAACCTGATATTTGTGATAAAAAGCACATCAAGTGCTGACATAAAAAAGAACTCTTCTGGACCTGCTATAAATTCAGGAGTTCTCTATTTGCTACAGAGGAAGGGAAGTGTCATAGGGAAGGTTGCGCTACCTACTCTCTGAGCTCCAACCACCTCTAGAATCTGAAGAAAATTAGTCTAAAAGTAATAACTAGCTCTGGGCTTTTTGTACCAAATGTTTTACATTTGTCATAGAATGCTGGGAATTTTTTCTGTGAGTGACCACTACATTACAAGATTATCATCTGTGGGGCCTGCAGTCCTTCCAGTCTTCTGCTTCTGTATACTCATCTCAAACTAGAAGTAATTCTCTTTAGATTGTGGGCAGCCAAGTACTGCAATTAACTATTTTTTTCCTGTTACTACAATGTTGACCTGATCTTGGTTATTGCCCAACAAAGCAAACACAATAGACTTTTTTTAAAGCTAAACAAATACAGGCATTAAAAAAATGCATTTTTTGCTTTATAATGATGTTGCTTTGTTCAGTTTGGCTTACTCAGGGAGTGGGGGGGGGGAGGGAAGAGTTTAAATTCCAGAGGCAAAATCCTACAAATTGAGTTTTAAAAGTGTTTATTTGTAAAATAAATAGACAGAAGAATATGATCTCAATTCCCAGGACTTTTGTGATGGCAAAGAAATATAAGGTTGTATTTATTCCTCAGCGTACAATGCCATACAGAGAACCCAGGCTAGCTGTAAACAAGCTAGTGTTAGAATGATTAGTACAGATGTTTTAGCATGGTGTTCAACCTGAGTTAATTAGCCTTGCTAGGAGGCAGTGCTAATTATCCCAAACTCAGAAAAATGCTGTTATGCTTTTAAGATCCAAGCTGGTGTCTCTGAATAGCATTTTTTGCCATATTGTACATGTTACTGAGCTTGGGAGATCTAAAATCATGCTTTATAGACATGTCTAATATGTCTTTAGTGTGTAAATGAAATATCTGCAGTGGTACTGTAGTTACTTTTGTGAATTATTATTAAAATACTGTCCCAAATTATAACCTAAAATACTGCAGATTTCAGTAGATTTGGACTGGCTGAACAATGGACATAAGGAAATCTAGCTTCAACACATAAATTGCATCTCTATCATATAAGAAACTATGTGGTCCTTACTCATGAACCCAATAACAGAACTGCCATTCACCTTTCCTTTATTCAAAATAATGTAGCAGGCAGAAAGTGGCACAACACTGGAATGTTGAACACCAGACAAACCCATGTGGGATTTAGCTACGCATCAAATTATCGTGGTTTCGGTTTCAGCCCAGCCAGTAACAAAGCACCACGAAGCCGCTCACTCACCCCCCACCACCTCGCCTGGCCACGTTGGGATGAGGAGAAAATACAAAGGGAGGCTTGTGGGTGGAGACAAGGACTGGGAGGGATCACTCCCCACTTATGGTCACAGGCAAAAGACATGCTCAACAACAAGGAAGAAACAAAATCAATTTAATTACCAAGGAAAACCAAACCTCAGAACACCTTCCCCCCACCCCACTCCCGCCTTCCCGGCTCAGCTCCATTCCCGGTGCTTTCTACCTCCTCTCCCCGGCGGCGCAGGGGAACAGGGGATGGGGGTTGAGTCAGCTCGCCACACGTCGTCTCTGCCGCTCCTTTCCTCAGGGGGAAGATTCCTCACTCGTCCCCTGCTCCACCGTGGGGTCCCTCCCATGGGAGACAGTCCTTCACCAAGTTCTCCAACGTGGTTCCTTTCCGCGGGCTGCAGTTCCTCACACACTTCCCTGGTGCGGGTCCTTTCCGCGGGCTGCTCTCCAGTCTCACACTGCTACAGCGCGGTTTTTCCCATGGAATTACCGCCATCTTGGGGACCCTCTGCTCCACCATGGACCTCCATGGGCTGCAGGGGGACAGCCTGCCACCTCACCATGAGCTGCAGGGCCATCAGCCTCCTCAGGCACCCCCTCCTCCTCCTTCTTCTTCACTGACTGCAGTATTGGCAGAGGTGTTTCTCTCACGTTCCCCAACCCCCACACTGCCAGTTCCCCTTCTTAAATATGTTCTCCCAGAGGCGCTACCACCGTCACTCACTGTCTGGGTCAGAGGCGGGTCCGACTCTTTGGAGCCAGGGGACTTTCTAGCAGCTTCTTAAAGGAGCCACCTCTGCAGCCCCCTCCCCCACGAGCAAAGAAAACCGTGCCACACAAACCCATAACACAAATCAAATCTGTAGTTTTGCACTCTACCTTTTTAAAAATCCAGAATTTACTCTAATACTTTGTGGTTTATGTTTGTTCTTTTCTACAAAGTTATCTCTTGTATTTATATTTGCATAATTACAGAAAACCCTTATGTAGTATCTTGATCAAAGGTTTGGCAAATGCACTCTTGCTCTGCTTAGCAGTAGTCTGGTTTGAAAGCCATTTTGAACTTGAGAGTATAAACAAGGTTATCTACAAGACTAGTTTGATTCACTTAAACAACAGGTCCCTTTTTTCATTACCCTATCAGCATTAGACCTCCCTACAATTATTTAGCATTATTAGGGTGAGACCTGTGTGATCACTGTCAGTCTCCTTTTTATTTCTCATTTGTAATACTTATCTTATATACAAAGCCTGTATCATTGTATTCCCTTCCCCATCACACTGCAAATGCTAGGTCGTATATACTGGAAAGCATACATATCACTTATCATGCCTGATCCACTTAAGACTTTTTCCCCAAATTCCATAGGTAACTAAGTTTGTAGGTATTACTCCCTTTGCTTTAATAATTTCACCTTTGAAAGACTCACTGGTTGAAATGAGTAAAGAGCACCAGCTGTTTCAGAAGCAAAGCCATTAAGTCTGCTCTTCAGGTAACTCAACAGACAAATACTGATGTAACTGTGTATAAAGATTTTTTTTTAAGTATATTGTTGGTTAAGATAGAGCTAATTTTCTTCATAGTAGCTTGTATGATGCTGTATTTTGGATTTGTGGTGAGAACAGCGTTGATAACACACTGGTGTTTTAGCTATTGCTGAAGAGTGCTTGCACAGCATCAAGGTCTCTGTTTCTCACACTGCCATGCAGCAAGCAGGCTGGGAGTGGGCAAGAATGTGGGAGGGAACACAGCTGGGACAGATGACCTCAACTGACCANGGGGGGGGGGCAGATTTTGCTGGGGCTGCTGTTGCTTGGAGGCTGGCTGGGCATCGGTTGGTGGTGAGGAATTGGGGGGGGTTGCCTCACTTATTTTTCTTGGTTTTGTCTTTTTTTGAGGATTTTGGGTTTTTTGTTTTTAAAACTTATTAAACTGTCTCTTATTTCAACCCACAAGTTTTGTCACTTTTACCCTTCCAATTCTCTTCCCCATCCCACTGCAGGGGCAGAGTGAGCAAGTGGCAGTGTTGTGCTTAGCTGCCTGCTCGGGTTAAACCATGGCATGCATAAGAATGTGTGTGTAAGCATATGTATACAGTATATACGAATACATATGCATATGAGTATATGTACATCTATAGATATCATGTATGATGGGTGTATGTGAACATTTATATATTCATATGTCCAGTGTTTCTGGAAGAGATAATATACTGGTAGTTCATCAGTGTTGCTAGACATTCAAGCTCCGATAAGTGAAGAAGCTTGTCTGCATCAGACTTGCGTGATAGCTGAGCTAATTAGCTTAGCTCTCATTTGTTCTATGTTATTACCAAGGCTGAGAGACATGTCTTGCTCAGTTCTGTCTTATGTATACCTGTTGACTTGCTCAAACTTAGTGAATGTCTGACTGCATTGAATGTTGTTGCCAGGCCTAAATCTTAAATAGTCCTGCAGCAGGCTCATAAACAAAGTTATGCAGGACGGGTACTAGAAAAGGAAAAAAAAAAAAAAAGAAAGAATATTTCTAAATATCATGTCTCCCATAAGTCTAGAAGTGCAAAATTTCTATGTTTTAATCTCATGACCAGTTCCAACTCAATTTCACAGTGTACTGGCAACTACTACTACTAACAGAATGATTTGCTTGAAAACTCTTTTGATTTGCAAACAGAAGAAAGAGGAACCACCTACAATGCAAATACCGTTAATGGTTGGTTGTATCTGCTCTTTTGCTTGGAAAGAAATTATACGTTTATGAGCAATTTGTCTTTTTTTTGTGAATAATTTGTCTTTTTTTCCCAAGAAGCAAGCATTTCTGTGTTGCTTCCTGCTGCACATGGCAGCATAATAATACATTTATAACTGAATTAATTTAAAGTGATATTCCTTATTGTTTGGACTGATTTTGTGGGTCATAGTCTTTTGAATGACTATCAGTTCGGAGCTTTGCAGGAATGCTGGACACAGATATTATAGAAAGTAGGCAGTCTGAACAAGAATCTATTTTAGGCATCATAAACATGAAAATAAATATAGTATTTTTCAAGTTACACTTAAGCAAAAGAATGGGAAACATGTATTGCAAATAATCTAGGATACCCTAGTTTGTGCACTTACAATGTTGTTATTTCATTTCAGGAATACACTTGCAAGCATACTATTTACACGTAGAAATTGCCAGTTCCTTTCTATTGAAATAGGAATGTTGCTGGTGTAAATTTCTGGACCCTATCATGAAAACATGATTCTCTAAATTGTGGGTGTTGGCATAGGCCAAAGAAAATTATGATAAAATTGAGGTTTCCATTTTCAAAATGGATGTATACTGAGTGAAATGAGTATTAGTGGGATTTGCTGTATGGATGACAAAAGAAATTAAATCCTATTTTTCCCAGTAGTTATATAGAGAAACAACAGTACATCTGAACACGTACACACAAAATGTGTGCACATCAAAGTATTTCCTTTATAGGATAACACGAAAATTAAGATGGTAGAGTACTTTAGGAGGTCTCTTATCCATCATACTGTTCAAAACAGGACCAGCTACAAGGTCAGACCAGTCTGCTCAGGATGTCATTCAGTCAGGTCTTGACAACCCCGAAGGATATAGACTGCTCAAATTCTCTGTGCAGCCTGTTCCACCACCTGACTGTCCTCATGCGGAAAAGTTTTTCTTTGGTTCTGTTGTTGTTTCAGCTTATATCCATTGTCTCTTATCCTCCACCATGCACCACTGGGAAGAGCCTGGCTCTGCCTTCTCAATGGCACTTCACTTCTCATAGGTGCTGGTGAGCTGCTGGTAGGACCCCCAAAGCTGTCACTTGTC
The DNA here is from genome assembly GCA_013401275.1 of Pandion haliaetus. NCBI lineage: Eukaryota > Metazoa > Chordata > Aves > Accipitriformes > Pandionidae > Pandion > Pandion haliaetus. The sequence goes on along the minus strand of VYZV01025157.1, from coordinate 188,221 downwards.
CAGGCTGAACAAGCCCAGCTCGCTCAGCTTCCTCTCACAGAACAAGTGCCCTAGTCCCTGGCCAGCTTGGTGGCCCTCAAGGACTTGCTGTAGTTTAGCAATTTTCCTCTTGAATGAGAGGCTTAAAACTAGACTTATGATCAGCTTCCGGTCTATTAACACCTCCTGTCACCCAGAGATCAAGCTTCTAAGAAGCAAAAGGAAATGTAGATCTTTTGGCCTACCTGACAATGCTTGTAGGCTGTAGCCTGCCATTCGTGAATGGCCCAGCTAACAATACCTATGAAGGTAAAAATGTGGGTGTAAATTATGAGAATGTATACCAACTCCACAAAACTTCCTGGGGAGCATTTGCTTAACACTGATCATGTTGGCCAGATTAAACAGTAACTGGGAATTACAAAGAGACTTTTGAAACAAAGAAGTCAGCTTGAAAAAAAAGAATACAAGAAGCATGAAAATTAGTAACAGGGAACAAAACCTGGAGTGGAAATGATGGCAATCAAAGCTTGGTTTTTCATTGCCAAAAGTCACATGCTAGCAACATGACTTCTGCGCAGGCCAGAGAGAGTAGCCTTCCCATCAGACTCTGAATAACTTGCATCTATTACCTCCTTGGTTGGAAACTCATCAGAGTTAGTTTTATGTAAAAGTCTCTTGATAATTCATTCTGATGCATTGATTTGTGCGTGACTGAATTCCTCAGCAGCTGAAGATTTGTTTTTCCTTGGGGAAAGTGACAATTTTTGAAAGTGCAGTTTATTTAAGAAAAAAAAGAGAGAAGTATGCCACTAAGCAAGAGAAGCCTATATTCAAAGTAAGCTTACCAGGAGTTACTCATCATTCCTGTAGATTCCTGACAGATTCTGCATACAGATTAATCAGTTCTTTGTTCCCATGTAAGCATCTGCTGAAAGAAAAGTGTTAGCTTGGGCCAAATAGCAAATTTTTAAGACTGTAATGCTTATGGTGGTATCCAAGGAAGCAAATTCAGAACCAGCCTAGAGTTGTCTCTGTGGCACTGCAGTCTGGCAGGTTATATATCTTTTATCACTTCAGGATTGGTTTTTTGTGTGTTCTCAGACCTTTTTAGTCTTATTAGGATAAGACCTGTGTCCCATACTCCTAACTGTGGTGTGCCATCTTGTGGGGCATATGGCCATTAGCCATGGGCAAACTGGTCACGTACCCACTACTCCTTCAAAGGAGTTCCAGGGCACCAGCACAATCAGGACGGCACACGTTGCAGAACAGGGATGCGTAAGAGCACACTAGCACTGCCTATAAAAACATGCATCTTCAAGTCCCAGTCTGCAGGAACAGTGTTAGCAGATTTCATGGGAATCATATTTTTGATCAAGGAATGAGAAATTACTTAGAGTCTTGAATGTATCATGGGGTTGCAGTATCACAGTACCTATATCCCTGTATTACAGCATTTGGTCTATTCCAACAGCTTCCAGACTTCCACTGCCTCTAGTAGGTGATGGTTCAGGTCACCACACACACTCATACAAATGAGCTTATAATTTATGTGTTGTGTTGATGTTATTCTTGCTACTCAAAAAGTCTTGTTAAAAAGTTTCTGACTCCTGTGGTTACTCTTCATTAAAATAATAATCATTCAATAATAATAAGATATCAATCAATGGGATGCCTGGAGGAATGGACACAATAATACTCTGATTTAAAAAGGTGCTGTTACAATGTGTGACCAAACACTTTTTTGTAAAGCTCATTCTAAAGTTTGTGAACAGACTGGGCTGTTTTGACTATGACTTCACTGTCAAAAAAATCTGTTTGTATAGCCAGACATCTAACTCATGTTTGTTGTCTTGCAGTACAATACCTGTGGAGAAAAGACATTCATAGTTTATCCAGCTGTTGCTATCAGGTTACATCCAGAAAATAAGAATGTAATTTTTAATACCCTTTGCCATAACTTGGCAAAACTATCTATATCTTGTCTTTCTTAGGCTTTCATAGTAATATAAGTCTATGCAAGCCCAGAAATCATAAGCCTTTAACTTTGGCTCACCTGATCAAGCTAACATTAATGCTTGAGGTTTGGCGTGGCCTTAAGTGTAGCAAACATTTGAAACCTGAAACAATGTCAAAGTAGTGTTCAACTAAATCATCACAAATGTGTCAAATTATTCAAATAATCTGGAAGTTATTTAACTGGAGTTAAATTATTTTGGTCATCAAAATTCATTACAGATTATATAAGGAGGTTGACGGTGTCATGAATCTTAGCAGTAAAGGGGATATTTTGCTGAATATACTTGCAAGACTTTGAAAACAATAAAAATGCTGAAAAGGGTATATGATGAAGTTGTATAGGTTATCTGAAAGAAAAAAGATTAATATGGGATAGCTGTTTCTTACTGCAAATAGTTAAATATCTGGTTACTTAATTCATTTATCTGTGTATCTAATCTGATTTACTAACTCCTATGGTAAGATCTAACAGGTCTCAACTTTCTGGTTTGGGTTTGGTTTTTTTTTTTAATTTTATTTCATTGGTTTTTTAAACTTTATTTTTATAAACAAATAACAGTAAAGTATGTTTTATTTGGGTGAAATAGGATATGTGGATTGCACTTGATTTTAGATTCCTTTTTTACCTGAGAGCTTGTATGATGAGAACATAATCAAAATAAAAGCTCTCCAACAGAGACAATACTGTAAAAAGTCCTAGAGGAAACAATAGGGGCTATGAAAACAATAGGTGATGATTTTACTTCCATTAATGAGCACATATGCTGAAACACAACAAGGAGGGCAAATGAGAAATCAATGAACAGCTAAGGAACAATTAAACAACAAAACAAAGAACACATGGAGAACAAATCATTTCCAGGTCTGAGAGGCCTAAAAAAAAGAAGTTGAAGTTAATCCAATAAGTTTAATACAAGGTCTGTGAAATAGCCTTAGTTTTATTATAGCTGCTGTTCTACAACTGTCTCCTCCTTCATCTCAGCACAGAAGTCATAGCAGGTAAGTCACAAAATAAGTTAGTGAAAACAGGAAATGTATAATGGAGAAATAAATGCATTGTATTAGAGCAATTAGAGCAAGAGTGTCTCTTGCTGAAGCATGGGGAAGTTTACATTTTTGTAAGCAACATCTCAGCTTCTGGCCCCTATTTTAATAATGACAAACCTCCCTCCTCTGTATTCAATTGCAAAAGATCCATTGCTTAAGCTGATGTTATGGGTTTGTGTGGCGCAGGTTTTTTTTTTTTTGGTGCAGGGGAGGGGGCTGCAGAAGTTGCTCCTGTAAAAAGCTGCTAGAAGCTTCCCCGGCTCCAAAAAGTTGGACTGACCTCTGGGCCAGGCTGACCCAATCAGTGACGGTGGTAGTGCCTCTGGGAGAAAAGATTTAAGAAGGGGAACCGACAGTGAGAAGTGGGATTGGAATGTGAGAGGAACATGTCTGCAGATACCGAGGTCAGCGAAGAAGGAGGGGGAGGAGGGTCGCCTGAGGAGGCTGATGGCCCTGCAGCCTGTGGTGAGACGGCAGGCTGTCCCCCTGCAGTCCATGGAGGTGAACGGTGGAGCGGAGGCTCCCGAAGATGGCGGTAACTCCATGGGAAAAACCCGCGCTGAAGCAGTGTGAGACTGGAGAGCAGCCCGCGGAAAGGACCCG
>VYZV01025157.1:156825-184435 GCA_013401275.1 Pandion haliaetus | reverse complement strand
AACCGTGAATGGAGCTGAGCCACGAAGGCGGGCGGGGTGGGGGGGGAAGGTGTTCTGAGGTTTGGTTTTCCTTCCTAATAAAATTGATTTTGTTTCCTCCCCAAGTTGAGCCTGTCTTTTGCCCGTGACCATAAGTGGGGAGTGATCCCTCCCTGTCCTTGTCTCGACCCACGAGCCTGCCTTTGTATTTTCTCCTCATCCCAACGTGGCCAGGGGCTGGGGTGGGGAGTGAGCGAGCGGCTGCATCGTGCTTTGTTACCGACTGAGCTGAAACCGAAACCACGACAGCTGAATAATGATTTGATCATGAATTTAATTTCTGTTTGATTTCATCATATGAACATGTTATGCTAGCTCACTATTGTCAGATATCTGAAACTATAAGCTGTCATATTTGCATGGCTGTGATGCCATGTGCTAGGACTATTCAATGACTCGGTATAGCTTCTGTCATCTGCTTTGAGGAACAGAACATAGTCATTGTAATCAGCTAGTACAAATGTGACACCATGTAATTCAAACCTTCTCAAGTGAAATAGAGTATTTTTCTTTTGTACAGCGGATTTTTTTTCCTCCTTTATATGACCTTCAACTTCAAATATACTTTTGACAAAATGAATACATGCATCAATCCGTAGCTTCACAATTTTTTGATAATTATTTCCCAAATATTCAAGGTTAGTTTAGGTAAAAGTATAAAAAGAGAATAAGCATATTGTGACATTTCCTCAGAAAACTTTTTCACTCTACTGGTTAGCAGTTCAGGGATTTCTTAAGCCACTGGCATTATCTTTTATTTAAAATTTTTCAATGGATTTAGCACTTTGAATTGTTTAGAATACAAAGTATGGAGATTAGGGTTTTGGAAAAGAAGGCTGAAATTAAGACTACATATTTGCCTTTTTATTGCCAGTGTTCTGAAAATCATGTCAATAATTAAAACTATCTTAGACTGAATTTGTCCTCTTAACAACCTAAACCACCATAGCTTAAAAAAAATATTTTTTTTATCTTTCATGCAAAACAGTTGGTCATGGGAGACTGCCTTTCTGAATAGACATGCTGTCTAGCTTGTTCTCTGCCTTGACAATATTCTGACAAGTAATCTAAACAAATGATATTTAAATTAAAATATAGGCATGCTCACCATAAATATTAATAAATAGTTTTGTTGACTTATGGAATCTAAGAATATTGTTCAAGGCAAAGATGGTGACATTTTAATGTTGTGTGACCATTTCTTATCATTCTAATCCATATCAATCACATTTTTACTTTGGCTGTGAAATCAGGATATTTGCTGCCAAATATATACTTCCAGTCAAGAGGGAATAAATAGACATAAGCCCGTGAAAATTTTAAAGAAACTATTATAAACAACTGTAACAATTGTAGCCACTGCAGCAATAAGATCAGATGGTCTCTTCACAAAACAAGGAAATTGGATAGCCCCAGCACAATCAATGAAGGTTTTGTCATTGTTCCCAGTAATATTACTGTGCTTCCTATCTTAATTCTGTACTGAATATATCTATATTAAAGAGGCACATATTGTCTCAAAACATAAACTATTACAGTACCTGGATTTATGTCTTTGGAGAAAGTAATTTGCTTGGACAGGCAATTAACTATACCTATAAAAAAATGAATACAGCATTACAAACACAGCAAAAAACCACTTTCAAGCATATCAATCAAACTTCTGTTCACAGTCTGATGGCACTGAAATGATTTTTATTTCAATTCAATTATGTTACTCTTTTTCATTCGCTTATCAAAATTATATGATGAACACTGCTGAGAGACCAAAGGATCCTACCATCTATTTTTGACTTATGACTTTGTATCAGGCTCATAATAAGAAATACTTCATGTTTATACAATATCAATTCACTGTATCTAATTCTTATTTCATGGGAGAAATTCTTGGTAAACAAATTTGTTAGTAGCTTTAAAAAGAGATATATAACAAAAATGGAGAAAGGCCCCAAAAAGTATTTCTGCTGAAAAATTGTTGAGCACTCATTGCATCACAGTTAGTTCAACTACTTTTTCATAATCTGCACATTTTACAGTTGTTTGGTATTTCAATACAGAGAGCAGACAGATCAAATTATAGTACTGCAACATGTCTATCGCTGTTAAATCAAGAAACTTTTACCTTCTCAAAATGGTCTTAAAGAGCAGAAGAATTGGTAAGTGGTAATGTTGTAAGGACAGTTTTGCTTATATTCTCAAACCACATAAAATCCTAATATAAGCTAAAATACATTATAGAAGCTATTCAAAGGTAACTCAGCGATATGCAAACAGTAGCAAGAATGACTGACTTTTTCAGTACANCCAAGATATTTTCTTTTGAAATATCATATTTAAGTTTAATAAGTATTTCAAGAAAATATAATATACCTCCTGCCTTCCTCCAATGGCAACCTTTGAGTTTTCCCAGTTACAGAATAATCAGTTACTTATAATGGGCAATATTCATTTTTCCCAATCCCTGTGTGAATACAGTTACCCAGATTCAGAAATCCATGTGTGCACTCCATAGCTATGCAGTTGTAATAGAGACTAGCACTTAACTTAAAAAACTGGAATGCATGACAGATTGGTCGTTGGTTTGTCTTCTTTCTTAATACCATTCAAGTTCATGTAGACAGCCGCTGTTTGGCCCCAAAATATATCAGTGACTAATCTGTCATTTTTTAAACTAGTATATTTAGAAAGTAAGACCTTGGTGAGGAACATTCTAGCATCATTTACGTTATAGGTATTTAAGATTTTCTTGGCACCTCTGTCTATAGGAATGCTATAAGCCCAGGAAGAATTAGGACTCTGTATTGGGAGCCTTGAAGAAGACATTGTATTCATGGAGTTAGTGATCTCAAGCAAGCCTTGTCTGCTCTATTGAGCTTTGTACTTCAAGCTTGAGAGGTCTGTATGTTAGGAGAGGCCTGCATGAGTAGCTGCTACATGGGAACATGCTGGAAGTGTGCTGTGCCAGCCCGTGCTCTGCACTGCTACACATTATGACAGAAATAATTTTGCAGCCTGTCAGGAGAAGATATAAGATTCTGTTTGTTACACAAAATAAAGGGCACCATGGAATAGAAGGAAGGAGGAACCTCTCCATGGATGGGATCTGTGCAGCATGTCACGGGAAATTATCTCACGTCAATCTGATGCTGCAAAATAGAGGGGTTCTCAGCATCTGAAGGGACCTAAGATTTACTTGTTATCTGTATTGCTCTTCTTGTTCTGTCCTATTAAAAGAGACATTCTGTTAATCCATTTGTTGTCAAGCTTTTCTTATTGAGGCTTGATTTTAAGATCATGAAATTATTGGTGTCTTCAACAACAGAACCACACTTAGTTTGTGACAGAATTAATAATGTCACTGCATAAGAGTACTTCACAGAAAATATGAAGCAATTTATTACAGGTAAATTGAACAGAAACCATCAGTTTTCAACCTGGCCTCACAACGATACTTTGCGTACACTAGGAAATTACCCATTGTAGTGAGGAAGAGTAGCCACTCATAAGATGAAGGAAATGAGGGAGCAGCAGTGTGCAATTTAATAGAGAGATGTGTTTAACCTCGTTTGGATGATGCAGTATGTGGGAGTTACTTATCTGTTAGTTCTCTAGATTCTGCCTCACATCTTAAACAGACAGAACTATCAGGGCATAGTCTAAAGAGTCACTTTGAAACATTTTACCAAGGCATTTTACTTAGTCAGGTTTTGTCATGAGAATCATTCTTCAAAAGTACTGAATACAGATTCTGTTTGAGAGGTTTTCTTTTTGGAGGACTTCTCTTCGAAAGGTATTTTAGCATTTTTCTAATCGCTATTACTATTTTCTTTCTCTAAATAGAAATGCTCATTTATGGCATGTTTATCTTAAAAAGAAAAAAAATTATCTAGAATATATTTAGTTGAAATTAAGACACAAAGCAAACATTTCAATGTAGAATATTTGTAGCCATGAATCAGATTTCCTTTTGGGAACAGGATTTTACACAATCAGTTTAACTAGTTATCTAAGAAATACATTTTGATGCATAGTTCTAGGAACAAGAGATTTATAAAACTGCTTTGAATATAATTTATTATTTTATATAATTTCACTAATGTTCATATGCCTTTTTTGTACATTCATTTGAATGTTACCATTAACTTGTGGATTTCCTAATATAGACAAAGTGAAGGGACTATCTTGCTTTATTTACAAGAGAAACTAGCAAAAAAAATTAGAGATGTGTTAAAATCAGCCACAGATAAGCTTATTTTTTTACTAGAAAATGAAATGGAACCATGTGCAATGTGAGTTTCATCCCGGTTCACTAAAACATTCAAATTTTCAAGGATAAGGGGTGCATGTTCCTACATGTAGCACTTATAAGGCAGAATATTGGCAGATAGTTCTGTTATAATAATTGTTTTTATATTAATTTCTAATAGAAATACAATGAAGACTTCTGTGAACAAGAGAAAGTTGAAAAGATTTATGAGACTCTTGGGCAGGAGTATGTTCTGCAATGTTCAGTACTTGCTCCAGGATGCAGTAGTGGCAATAATCTATAAGCAAGACAATTAAACTATTCCAAATCATCATCCAATTCACAATTCTCTGCTATACTTACAAGAATCCACAGCTCACAGAGAACTAGGTGTTGTCATTCAGTCATTGTTTCCACTGGCTTGCAAACTATTTTTCTGATTCTGGTATTCAGAAACCGTAGGCAGTCTATTTAATAACCAGTACTGTGGACTTCACTGGAGTTCATAAAATTAAGACTTGACGCAAGCTTCCGAATTCAGTTGCCTGACGCTATTTGTGAATTTTGTCTGCGATTGTTTACTGTGAAATAAGTAAATAGTCTCCAGAACAGATTAATTTCTTAAGAATTAGACTATAGTCTTCCTCTCAGTATTTTTCTTCTCAATGAATGTTAAGTTCCTTTTTGCAAAATGAAATTGGTTTAGACTGATAATTATATGAATTGGATCATTAGATGGGCCTGGAGGGGAGGGAGGGCTTGGTAACAATTTCACAGCTGTGATCCTTAGATCATTGTAAAACTTGGTCTTCTGAATAAAGACTACGTGTTTATGAATGTGTTCTATGTTCCTTTTTTCTACACATACATCTTTCCTATGAACTTGTAGATCCGGTTTACATCAACAGACTGTATATCCAGTTTACATAGACAGACTGCTTCCTATGTTGTTTCTGTTCTTCCCTTATTTACAGAGTTTCAATTTAGATTTGTATCATCAGTAGATTTTAACAGCAGCCATTATGGATTTATTTCAATTTATTTAACATTAATCCCATTGGACACACATTAAATACTTTTTTATTCAATACTAACTTCCTTTCTCTAATTTCTAGAATCTGCTGTTCAGAAGACCTGCCATATTACCAAGTATTTTCTCATATTAACTGCCACTTTTAAGCAGAAAATGTAGAACAAACCCAAATGCCTAGCAGAATCTATGTGAATTACACCTATAGAGTAATCTTAACAAACAAATAAATATGATTGTTTGCCAAAACCTGTTTGGGTTTTTTTTTCTCTCTTTATAAAGCCATGTCAGTGGAAATTAATACTAACATCAAATTTAAATAATCGAATTCTGAATCACATATGCCAGCTTTTTTCATTTATTTTCTTTAATTACACTAAGCCCCTAAAACTACCTAGGTCATCCCATTTTGTCTTTTATTAGCAAAAATTGTACATTTTGTTAGCTTTTTTGATATTCTTTAGTATTTCATAATGTATCTGGACATAACATTACCTGGAAAGAAATATCCTGAGTTTTTAAAATTCTTGGGCAGTGTTACACTCAAAGTCTTGATATGAGAAAAAGGGAGTGCACATTGTATAGGGAACCAAGAATTTATTCTTAGATCAGATAATATTTTATCATTCAAATCAAAATAGAAGAAAAAAACTTTTATTAGTCATTACAATACTAACACTACTGTCCAAACTACCCAATTAATAAAGAAAAGCCCTTTTATAATACAGTTAAAACTAGCATACAAAACTTTTTAGTTTCAATCTCTTCTTCTGGCATTTTGCTCCCTCTTCCAAAGTCCCCTTGGGTCCTTCAGTCTTCATGGAAGGAGGGAGAAAGGGCTTTCTGATAACTCATGAGCAACCCTCATGTCTTTCTCTTCCATCTTGAGGTTTGCTTGGGGTTTTTTTTAATACATTTTCTAATGTATAAAATGTCTCCTTCTCACTGGTTCACAGCTAAAGTTCAGAAGTTACATAAGATCCTCCCCCAGTTTCAGCTGACAGAAAGGACGTCTATTGCACGGTAACCTCCTCTGCTGGTCAAACCTTTACCACAGGAGGGATTCACACAGTTTTGGCTGAAACAGGTGGGGCAGGTGAGGTAAAATGGTTGGCAGGACTCTGAGAGCACCACCAGGCCTGACCATCCCTGACCATCACCCTAGGGCCTCTCCTACCCTCCCCAAGGCCCAGGACCCCAGTTCAGCCCCCTTCTCACTGCCTGCAGCCATCAGTCCCTGCCCCAGCAACACTGCAGCATGGCTGGTCTCCAGCTCCCCACAACCCTGTCCAGACTGGCCATAGGCCCTGCCAAGCCAAGGCCCACCTGTGGGCCTAGTCCTGGCCCAGCCTCAGCCCATCCCCAAGGCCCTGCCCAGCCTTCTTGGGGCTGTGTCTGACCCTGGTTCCCCTCACTAGGCCTGATCTTGGGGCTGCCTTCGGCTGCCCCCCAGCCTGCCTGAAATAAATGCCAAAGTCTGAAAACAATGCGGTGTCTGTCCAGAGCACCTTGCTTAGTGTTCAGAAAGTATTCATTATAAAAAGTGAAAGTGTGACAAATGAATGGAAGATGTGTTTACAGTGTCAAAATTTGCTGATTCACTGTTCACAGAGGTAAACATGAAATAAGCATCTAGGGTGACTATTAACATTCAGTTCCTACAACAGCAGTAATCCAGTTCTAGTTACAGGAACAATCAGTTCTTGGGGTGCAAGAAAGCGTTTTAAAAGGTACTCATTTATCATAGTTTGTCATGTGCTTTTGCTCTGAAGTACCCAGAAAATAATATGCATTAAAAAGTACTGCTGTCAAGCTTGCAGTGGGTAGTGCAGAGACTGATTGTCTTTCCATCTACAGCTTGGGGGTTCATCATTGTAGCATATTTTCTTACACAGTTCAAAAGATATTCCATCAATGAAATACATTAAAGCCATTTTCTTACACTGTCAAAATGCTTATTGAAATGTCAAGTCTTTTTGCTAGGGAAGGTGATATAAGCTGATTAAATATATTTGGAAGCTTTTGATACTGAGTAGCCAGTTTGATTTCCATCTCTAACTTACTAATAGTAGTCTATGCATGTTTCCCCAGTGGATGCTGTCACTTCTGAGCTCCTGTACTGTACTATAATTCAGTTACGGCTCAGAAAATATTGTAGGACAGAGCATTATGAAGATTGATGTAAAAAGCTTTTTAACATTTTAAATTATTTCACATGATTTTTTAATACAATTTGAAAATCAGATTTTAAAAATCAATACATGTTACAAAACAAACATTGACATCCAGATATAATGAAAATAGGGTTCTTACTGAAGTATCTTTTCATAAATAACCAGAAACCTGGATCATAGCAGGATAATAATGATAATTCGACTACTTCTGTCACTTCCATCATGTGACCAAACCACTGTTGGAGGTAAATTGCAGTTATGCAGGTACAGTTTATTCTCTAAAAACAAAACAGTACAGTCCTTAAAACCTACTGTGTGCCAACAGGTGTAAATGTTTGCCATCATGCTTTGACCGATGTGCTTCTGGGCACCTGGAATTAGCCTGGAAAGTTGGATTTATGTAGTGAAATGTATAGAAAGTGGTATCTTATTTTCATGTTTTTTCTCCAAAAAAGGTGCTCAAAGTAGGGCTAATGTGGATATTAAACTTGTGATACTGAAGATTCCCACCTGACTGTTCATTTGAAAGCTTGAATTCCAGACACATTAAGGTATTATCATCAAAAGTCCTAGAGACATCAAGGAACTTCTGGACATAGGCTAGGATTTCAATCCCGTATCTCCTACCTCTTGAGAAGATGCTATAACTACTCATCCTAGAAGAAACAAAACCATGAGAAATAACTCTGGGAACAGGAACTGAGATTTAATTATCCTGCAGATATTTTTCTTGCTATAAGCAGCTAAGAAGCCTATTCCTACTGTCACAATGCATCTCTCATTATTTCCCCTACAATGATACAAATTCACCTGATTATATTGGACTGCCATTGGCCCCATGCCTTCACAGCCCATAAATGTAGCCCTGTAGCCCAGTAACACAGTTCTGCCAGAGCTAGTAAGAATTCCCTGGCTTTGTGCTGAGTTGCAAGGTCTTAGGACAGACATATATCAGATTTGCTCAGTCTGAACTTCTCTTGACTTGCCTGGAGCTTTGTTTTCATTTGGTTTATCTGTAACAGCATTTTTCCTAATGACCAGGTGGTTATGGCTAATTTGTTTTATTTTTGCTTACTTTGGTATGATAAACCATCTACTTTTATACAGTCAGTAGCAACAAGTAGTTGTTATGTGTAGAATAAGATAATTTTCACTCTACAGTAATGACACATTACAAGTACATTACAGTAATGATGCAAGTACAATGATGCAGCTCTAGTATGACAGCAGAGACATTGAGAAGTGGGGACAGAGGATTCAGTGTGCAAAACTACAGGTGTGAGATCTTAAGAGATGGGGCCCAAGAAGACACCAGAGACCCTATAGCTAAAAACCCCAACAAAAACTCTGGACAAAAAAGTTTTATGGTTAACACAGATTGTAAAGTAATATGATCGAACATGTAAACCACGCCATATATAGTAAAATCAAAGGTAATGTGGACTTGCAGACCAATGGAGAAATAGCAAAGTGTTAGCAAACATAAAAAAGACTCCAAGCAGATCCCACTGTGAGGAAGAAGAATCCATCAACGTCGTACTCCTCCTCCCAAGAACCCCTTCATACACACACACCCCCGCCCCGTACTGAAGCTATCCACGTTAGGTCCCCCAGCAGCTGTGAAAAAGTGAGCATAATTCCAGGAAAAAGGATTAAATAGTAAGAAGCATGCATATAAAAATTTGAACTATATTATTGAGTCTGAGGGTTTTTTCTGTTTAATAGTAGTCTTTTTCTCTTTTCCCTTTTTTCTATTCATTTTCCCTTTCGTTTTTTTGCAATAATTAGATGTTGACTAATAATTCTTTTTTAATAGGCTGTTAAGTTTTCTATCATATTAAAAATAAACTCTTGACTTTGCATATGTGTGCTTTCTTTTTTGCCTATAACCAGATTTTGAGTGTAATATAATAACATGAAATAAGAACACTTATGTTGTAGAAGATCTGGGTTTTGGTATCCCTAAGCAAAGAAGAAAACTAAATCTTTGGTGCTGTGATTCTGACCAGATTCCCTAATCTTTTTCTTATAAAGATAATGCAGTCTTTTTTAAAACATACTGTGTTCTAAAAGGTGTAAATGATTGCCTTCATGCTTTGAATCCAAAGTGACCAATGTGCTTCTCTACAGTCCTTAGTGTAGAATTAGCACAGAACTCATGCAAGGCCTGTGTTACTGGCAGGAAATCTTCAGTGATTCTGCATACAGGCAGAACTACCTGGTTCATAGTCACAATATTAAAATTTCTTTTACTCCAAGATGGATTGCCACACTCAAAGTACCCATTGGAAGTGGTACATGTCATGTATATGCCCTGAACTGTGCCAAGGATTTTCTGGGAAAATGCTGGTTGACACAAGGGAAAACATTAAAAGGAAGTGTCAGTTAAGTTAATTAGGTAGTAGAGATACTTGCAGAACAATGCTTGAGCTCACACTTTAACCCTGCTTTATTTATAGTGTAGAAATAGCCTAACACACCTCTCAACACTTATGCTTGCCCAGCTCTAAGTAGCTGCATGAATTAGGTGCAAAGAGGTTGAGATTGCCTTCTGAGATAACCAACTATCTAAGTAACTTTCCAATGTCACTGGTTTCGGCTACAAGGCTGATACTGTGATCATAAACTGGTTTTTTTTAGAAACGTAAGAATTCTATTGTTAGGTTAAATATATTTTTTTCTTTTTAAAAAATAAAAATAATGTCTGGGTTATTATTTTAGAAAATCACGGTTCACTCAACCTGTAACAAATTGAGGATCACAAAGAATCTACATACTGATTAAGGTTAGTGTAGACTGAATATGTAAGCTTATTCAGAAGAATGGGATTATTCTGCATTTTGCCATTTGAACATCCTCACAAAGACAAATCAACACAGTCTTGTAGTACTCAAAGATGTGTTCTGAGTTTTAGCATTGTCATGGTTTAACCCCAGCTATCAACTAAACCCCACATAGCCACTCACTCACACCCCCCCTTGGTGGAGTGGGGGAGAGAATTGTAAGGGTAAAAGTGAGAAAACTCATGGGCTGAGATAAAGACAGTTTAATAAGTAAAGCAAAAGCCATGCATGCAAGAAAAGCAAAACAAGGAATTCATTCACTACTTCTCATTGGCAGGCAGGTGTTCAGCCAGCTCCAGGAAAGCAGGGCTCCATCATGCATAATGTTTACTTGGGAAGAAAAACGTCATCACTCCAAACATTCCCCCTTCCTTCTTTTTCCCCCAGCTTTATATGCTGAGCATGATGTCATACGGTCTGGGATATCCCTTTGGTGAGTTGAGGTCAGCTGTCCCAGCTGTGTCCCCTCCCAGATTCTTGTGCACCCCCAGCCTACTCACTGGTGGGGTGGTGTGAGAAGCATAAAAGGCCTGGAGTCTGTGTGACCACTGCTCAGCAGTAATGAAAACACATCCCTGTGTTAACACTGTTTTCAGGCCGTATCCAAAACATAGACCCATACTAGCTACTATGAAGAAAATTAACTCTATTCCAGCCCAAACCAGCACAACCGTTCTTCTAGTTCAGAGTAAATCCTTAGTGATTCTGAAGTATCTGGGAAATTTAATTTTCACTTATTTCCTGGTCTGCATTTATAAATACTTTACATGAAACTCACTTTCTCCATTTATTTCCATATATGTAAAATACTATTTTGTTAAGAACTGAGTTCAGATACCTTTATCATGGTTGTAGCCCTGCTATCTTATTTTTTATTGATAATCCTGATTTATACTACCATCATTTTTTGTCCACAGGGAACAATTATTTTACAATCATAAAAATGTTGAGTGATCAAATATTTATATGGTACAAAAGTTAACAGCTTTTTGATTGCTTTCACAAGTTGTTATGGGTTTGTGTGGCGCGGTTTTCTTTGGTGGCAGGGGAGGGGGGCTGCAGAGGCGGCCCCTTTAAGAAGCTGCTAGAAGCTTCCCTGGCTCCAAAATGTCAGACCCGCCTCTGGGAGGGGAGTGACGGTGGTAGCGCCTCTGGGAGAACAGATTTAAGAAGGGGAACCGGCAGTGGGTGGGGTTGGGAAACGTGAGAGGAACATGTCTGCCGATATTGAGGTCAGTGAAGAAGGAGGGGGAGGAGGGGCGCCTGAGGAGGCTGATGGCCCTGCAGCCCGTGGTGAGAAGGCAGGCTGTCCCCCTGCAGCCCATGGGGGTGAACGGTGGAGCGGAGGCTCCCGAAGATGGCCGTGCCTCCATGGTAAAAACCGCACTGAAGCAGTGTGAGACTGGAGAGCAGCCCACGGAAAGGACCCATGCCAGGGAAGTTTGTGAGGAACTGCAGCCCACGGGAAGGACCCACGTTGGAGAAGTTCGTGAAGGACTGTCTCCCGTGAGAGGGACCCCACGGTGGAGCAGGGGACGAGTGAGGAATCTTCCCCCTGAGGAAAGGAGCAGCAGAGATGATGAGTGGCGAGCTGAATCAACCCCCATCCCCTGTTCCCCTGCGCCACCGGGGGGAGGAGGTAGAAAGAACCGGGAATGGAGCTGAGCCGGGAAGGCAGGAGGGGTGGGGGGAGGTGTTCTGATGTCTGGTTTCCCTTCCTAATACCCTTGTTTGTTTTATTTGATTTGATTTGTAGTCAATTAAATTGATTTTGTTTCTTCCCCAAGTTGAGCCTGTCTTTTGCCCGTGACCATAAGCGGGGAGTGATCCCTCCCAGTCCTGGTCTCAACCCACGAGCCTGCCTTTGGATTTCTCCTCATCCCAAAGTGGCCAGGGGCTGGGGTGGGTGGTGAGTGAGCGGCTTCGTGTTGCTTTGTTACTGGTTGACCTGAAACCATGACACAAGTATAAATTTATTATATATTTAATTATGAAATGGCTTTCAATAGTTTTTGCCAATAAATAGAAGTTGATGGAAAGTGAGAAATTCTGATTTTGCAACTGACATTCTAATAATGCTTTGGATCTGATGGAGTCATTACTTGTAAAACTTTTTTTTCTATTTTCTTCTCACTGAGTTGCTATAAACCCGGTTTTGTGGGCTACATGAGGAGTCAGTCTTTTAGTGCCACATAACTGTTACTGTGTTTTCTGTTCTACCTTCACATCTGGCTCTTCAGATGAAAATGGCTGTTAAGGAATTTCCATGACATGATGAACCTAAAATGAATATCTGCAGCTGAATATTCCCCAGGCAGATCATGACAGCATATTTTTCCCAGCCTTCCTTACAGCCTATTTTCCTGCAAAATGTAATTTTTAGCTGATTTTTTTTCACATCTTCCATCAAAAACCCTCTAGGGATTTTATCCCACAGCCAGCTGAAAGTCAGTGGTAGCTGAAGAGCATAAATTGTCCCCTCAAACTACTATTGGGTATTCCCACATATTTACGCTAAAAACATAGAACTGAAAGAGATACAGTTTTGTGAGAATATCAAGAGACACTGTTCCACATTAAAAGTTACACAAAATGCTAAGGAATGAAGGAATGAACTAAAAAATTCCTTACTACACAAATGCTGAGTTTTATAGTGTCAGTTTTATATAGTTTCTTAGTGTTCCAGAGGTGTTTTCTAGATAGTTTTACGTATCTTTGCTACAGAAATTATATTTCACTGGTGACTCTTTAGTAACAATTCAATCAGTATGCATTTGTTTTTATCATCAACAGGCATTATAAAACATCTAACAAAGATCTCTAATGAAGAGAGGAAAAAAAAATATTTAAAAAGCTATATGAAAACCTCTGTAAGGAGTTCCATTGATGTTTTTGTCCCCAACTATAACTGAGTTTTTTGAACTACAGGATCCAGAACCATTATTGTATTATCAAAAAAAAAAAAAAAATCANNNCCATTTTTGTATTAAAAAAAAAAAAAAAAAAAAATCAGCAATGGATTTTTAATACAAGTAAACACTGAAAAAATAACTAATATTCATTTTTTAAATGGAATTTGTTAATTTTTTATTTATTTTTATCCATCTTGAAGAAAAGTGCCATTATTGCCTCTTTCTGGTATTTCTCAGGAAGACGATTTTTTTCCATAGAATGAGATGAAAATACCGAAGGAAAAGCTAGTCATGTCATGTTTTATGTAGGAGAAACACAGACACAAGCGTGAATATCATAAACTACTTCAATGCCTTATAATTTTGAAATAACTTGGGCTGCTGTAAAGCCAGGCATAGACCTTAATAAAGAATAAGTCTTTATGACTGTTTCAATTGATTGCTTTTGAGCAGAGGAAAATGAGAAATCATTATGTGCACTAGTAGAAGCTTTCTTTTAAGTGGCAGTTCAGTTTAATTCATGTCACCTTACTCATGACAGCAATAACAAATAAAGAAACTGAGGATGGATTCCTAGGGATAATTAAGCAGTGTTGATCTCGGCAAAGTTGTCTTTTGAATGAAACACTGATTGCATTGTTCATAACAAAACTACCTCAGCATGACAGAACTAATTAGTGACCATCTGAACTTACTTAGCCAAACGAAAAAAGCAATTAAAAATGCCGTCATCACTGAATCTACCACTGAACAGCTGGTTATATTGATAAGCCATACAGCAAGTTAAAGCTACTTTGGAACACAATGGAACTTAATCTGCTTGCTAAGTAGTAATTAGAAAGCAATAAGAGAATATGAGATTACTGTTGAGAAACTGTTATTATGATGCAAACAACTTTCAAAATGCAGTTTCATTTGCCACCCCCCACCCCACCCCCCTTTTAAAATAAGGGAAGTGGGTTAAAATCTAAATTTCTCAAGAGTGGTACTCAAAAAGTCTCTGGAAGGTTTTCACTGATTACTTGTTCAGTGATTTGAAGAGGTTTATGGAGTGCAAAAGGTATGATAGGGTGTATCTTGCTTGCCCTTTGCAGTCGGGATGACCACTGATTTAGACTGGAGCAAACAGTTCAGAAGTTCTTCTGGTGGATTAGCCAGTCACATAATTACCTTTCTTATGCATTGCTTTAAAAAATAAATCAGAAAGAAAAAAACAGTAGCAAATATCCTCAATATTTTTAAAAGGATTGAAAAATTTGCAAAAAATGAGGAAATAAATAGTTCCTTAACTGATCTTTATAGATATTAGTTGTATTTTTTGTTTCTAATTTATATTGTTAAAGACAAGGAATACAGAAGTTTTACAAACATTATGTATTTTATAGTAGATGGGTTTTTATAGGTATTCCCTTTATGTCTATAATAAACTTTCACTAAGCATGGACGAAGTGTGTACCTTATGCAAAAAATGATGCAATGACTTTGTCAGGAACTTGAAAAAGCAAACAACATAAAAGGTCATTGTCCTGGGTTCAGTTGGGATAGAGTTAATTTTCACAGGAACCTGGGAGGGGCACAGCCAGGACACCTGACCTGAACTGGCCAGGGAGCTATTCCATACCATGTGACATCATGCTCAGTATATAAATGGGGAGCGGGCTGGGGGAGCTCTCAGCTCCCGGTGGGGGAAGTGGCGGAGTGTCGGGTTCCGGGTGGTGAGCAGTTGCACTGTGCATCACTCATTTTTGTATATTCTTTTATTAGTACCATTGTTTTTGTAACTTCTCTTTTTGTGTTGTCCCAGTAAACTGTCCTTATCTCAATCCACGAGGTTCTGGGGTTTTTTTCTTTTCTCCTTTCTGATTCCCCTCCCCATCCCACTGGAGGGGCGTGAGGAGGAGTGAGGGAGTGGCTGCGTGGTGCTTTGTTACCACCTGGGCTGAAGCCATGACAGGCATCAAACATTGATTTTATATAATACATACATTATTTTTTCTAGGTTTTCTTACTGGTGGCACATACTCAAACATAGAATTATGATAATTTTTGTCTCCAGCAGGTCAGCCATTCACTCCATCTTTTCTTGTAAATATGAAGTATTTTTGCCTTAGCAACAGAGACACTGATTTATATCAAGAGTCCTATTCAAAAGGTAATCTTCTGAAAAGCTGTTGAAAAATGTTATGCAATATTTGAATGTATTCTAAGATACTGGATTTCCTAACATATCCTGCACAGTTTTGTTTGTATGTCTAGGGATACAATTCAAGAAAACATTAACCATTCATTTAAGGCAATCCCTAACCAAGGGAAAATTTAATGTTAAATATATACATAAACGATACACAGAATGTTTCTTTCTGGTATACTGGATAACTAATTCAATACTAATTGTAGGGGCCTGTGTTGGAACTTAGTTGGTTATGGCTCAGATGCCTATGTTTTTTTGTCATACTTCACAAAATTACTCTTTGTTCCATGTCTATGTTTAACTGCTTCATTCATGATGTCCCCTCATTAGCCCAAGGCTGACAAACCATTGCCTGATTCTGACTGATTTCTAGCTTTAGGAAGCACAGTAATTTATGAGGGGTATCATGGCTTTTGCCCATCACAGTAATAGAAGAAAACCACCAGGAGCTGAACAAATCCTGTACAGTAGCTACCTGAGTGATAACAGTATTAGTATTGCTTTAAGCCTTTTTAAAGAGAGTGTAAATCTCAAAAAAAGTAACAGAAAAGAAGGATGTGTGAACAGCTATTTAGATACAAGTTTTGTCAGATCCAGAGAATGCTGTCACAATCTTTAGAAAATAACTGTTCAGCTTAATATAGAGATAAGCAGTAACCTTGAACAGAACTCTGTCCTTCTCCCCCAGAATTAATAATTATTGTTTTCTGACTTTCCCATGACTGATAAGGATATCCATAGGTAGTTCTTCTCTAGGCTAGTTCCTTTGAACTATCCTCATTCTCCTCAGCATCTCCAACATTTATTTTATCTGCCACAACTCCATTTTGCAAAAAGACTGAAGCCATATAACCACTCCCTCAGGTTCTATCAACCCTCACAAGACAGGGAAATAGACAGATGCAAAAAGACTGTGTGGAAAGCTAAGGCACAACATCCTTTCTCTTAGATTATCAGTCTAAAGCTGTGGTGCTTGGTATTGGAGGAGACAAGGCACTCATTACAGTTTAGTCCAGGACAACAGGGCAGCTATCTCAATTTAATACAAAGTAATGGACTTTGACTCTCTCAGTGACATTAGCCAGACACATCTAGAGCAGTAGGATAAATTCCCTGGCAAGAGATAGGGAGAGGGATAAGATAGGAAAAGAAAATGTAAAAGCAATAATCTGGATCTCGAGGACAAAAGGTATACATAATTCTTATCACTCTCAGGAATCCACCTTTGCAGAATGAAATCAGCAAAAGGAATCCTGCCAGGAATTGATAAATGAATGTAACACCTGGGTTGCCTGTATGTATGTAAAAAAAAAAAAAAAAACCAAAAACCAAAAAACTAAAAATGGTGAAATTAATTGTCTTTTCAATTCATGACATGCAAATACTGTATAAATTAAACTGCTTAGCTATAGAGGTCTGTAACAGCTTTGGTAAAATTGCTTTGTTTTCCTGAATGGTCCCTGTATATGTTTAATTTATATGTTGACTTTTTCTCTGGCATTGAAGTATGCATATTTTCAAGGATGCTTCTACTGCTGAACTTGGTTTTGTTTCTGTTGATGTTTTTTCTGCCTCCATTTATACTATGAAGCCCTTAGAAGACTTGCAATTGAGTTCCTTTTTCCTAGATGAAAAAAAAGAAGTGTAACAACAGTAATACTTCAGTTTCATCTTTCAACAACAGTTGTCAGGTGAGTTCTTTCTTTAGAAATTTTCCACCAAACTGTAAACTGAAAATAATTTGAAGGAAATACCTTGTGTTTATTTGACTGTAATTGGATTGACTTTATTTTAGTATGAATTAAGGTCTCAGTTTGTTAATGATTTATATGCAAAACTGTATGGTGTTTTGTCTCACTGAGAAAAAGAAAACAGTACACATTTGTCCTATGGCTTAACAAGTGTTGTATTGATTCCCTTTTGTCTATTTTAAGTATCTTAAATGGAACAGATTATTTTTTTTCCCTGTATGGGGAAAAACTTTCTGCTTCCTGCTCCACTTCAGCCTCATGAATTCACAGGCAGAATATGTGTTTATTTAAACATGCAAATAACCAACTGCCTAAAACCAAATATCTGCTTTTTCCTGAGTTTTAGTCACTGCAGAAATACTGTCCAGTGGTCATTATTTTTGAAGGATGAGAACTTTATACTAGAAAATTTCTACAAACTCACATAAAATAAGAAATCATTTGGACCAAACCCAAATATTTCACAAAAAGGAAGTCAAAAGTAGTATATTTATTATTTCTCTATTGGTTTTGCTGATGCTACTTGTCATGAAGTTAATACCAGTAATAACAGACGTGACTGTTGATGGCACTTCATTGGAATCCCCATTCTTTTTAGTGGCTTCTATTTAATTTACTTTCCATTGTGCTCAACATTTACCAAGTTTCAAAAAAAAAAAAAG
This sequence comes from Pandion haliaetus, assembly GCA_013401275.1. Taxonomy (NCBI): domain Eukaryota; kingdom Metazoa; phylum Chordata; class Aves; order Accipitriformes; family Pandionidae; genus Pandion; species Pandion haliaetus. Next base: position 166,587 of record VYZV01025157.1, on the reverse strand, counting down.
TGAGTTGATGTTAACATTGCAATTAATCTTACTTGAACTGTTGACTAGGAAGTCCAGTTATGGATGAAGGCTACATTATTTTGAATATAAAACTGACATGGGGAAAGAATGATCTCTGCTATAAAAAGCTGTAAGTGTAGTGTAGAAGAAAGTAGATAAGAGAAAAAAGACACAATAATGAATACTGATGCAAATATGCTATATGTTTGCTTCCACTTGTTTTTATAAATCTAGAAATAATACTTTTTATTACAATCCAATATTTTTAAAATAATTCAATATTTATCATAAAAATTTAATATGAAATAAAGAAATTATAGGAAAAGTACATCCTATAGGATCATCCTATATTTATTGTCTTAGGATAAATATATTTCAAATCCAGTCTTGAGAGAAAATCATGCTGTGATGTCTAAGAAGTGAGGACTTAATAAAAAAAAAAAAATCTATTCTGCAAGGTAACTGTACACTTTCTATTTGAAAAGTTATATTTAAAAAATGTGTTTTACTGTTGAGTTTAATGTTCTCTATTGGCAACTTCAAAAGTTATTTCTAAATAGTATTGCTAAAAATTTGCAATTTCCAGTCTTTGGAATGGAAAATATTTCCTTCAGTAAAAATCAGTCAGTTAACATTAAAGTTCTTAAGCAGTTCGGGAGAAGAAACAATATCACATGACTTGGAAAATCAGTGTGGTGCTATATATGATGAATACAAATCAAAATGGATAGCCTAAAAATATCATTTAAGTTGAAATACAATTGACAAATTTATTCAAAGGCATTTTGTATGGGTTATTACTGACTCAGAAATAGTAAAATGCAGAACAAATCACTGTGGCAACTCTACTCCTCTCCCATAAGCTGTTGTCTATGTTGTCAAAATAACGCAAGACAAAAGGTTTGCAAGATGACAAATGAGTTTGAAGTCCTACGGTGACAGATTTTCTAGTAAAATATATTAGATTATATTCAGTATGCAAAATACTTTGCTTTGTTCTTCTGAAAGACATCAAAGATCCCTGAAAATTTTACACCTGAGAAATACAAGTTACCCCCTGCACAATTTTTTTTCTGTTTTCTTTATTAAAGTGTTAAAAAAATATTCTTTTCTTGTCCTGGGAAGAATAAACATTACTAAGAAAATGTATCAAATGCTATAAAAATAACATATTCAGAGTACTAATATGTGTTAATGGATATAACCACTTTAGTAATTTTACTAATCTATATGCACTTTCATCACCTGCATGCTTATCAATATTCTTACAACAAACACATGGTAGTTAAGACAAACAAATAAAATACTTAGCTAAATAAATAATTTTCTGGTCCTTTAACCTTTTAACATCATCTCTGAACTTCTAGTTTCATATCTTTCTAATGTAGATGTTAATTCTGAGAGAATTTTGTAATCATTATCAACCTCACAAAATTTTCAGGTTGGGACCATGATGAATTAGTTCTCTCCATAATAGTACATCTTTGAAGAAATATGATTGAGACCAAGAATGAGTAGATTTCAAAAATGAAGGAGCTACATTAAATGACTCCTTTTCAATTAATGAAGTAAAATGTAAATCTGAAAGTGGATCTCGGCTATTGATGTGTAGCACAGTTACTCATTCCAGAACTGTGTGTGTACTGTTTCCGTATCTTCAACCCATTTATTCCTTTACATAATTTTTTTTTCATTCTTTCCTCTTTTTATTGTTTCCATGCAACCTTGAACTATTTTTATCTAAGCAGTCCCCTTCCTTTCAAACATCAGATGGTTTATCTTTCCTTACATATTCAGGTTCATGAAGTTTCTTCTCATAACAAGCTTCTACAAAATTAATTTCATTATGTTGTCTGTCCATGGAATCTTCAATATACTGCAAAAAGCGAAATTCTGTCTAGTTTACTGCTTTCTTGCACTTTAGTGTTTAGAGCTGTTTGAAAGCTGTTGGCTGTAGGTGTTTGAAGTATACATATATTCATCATCTACTTATTGGTCGATTATGTTTCCCTGAGCTAATAAGTTTCCTAGATAAACTGCCAAGCTTTAATGTATAGTCTGAAGTAATTATAAAAGGGTGTGTCTACCAGATAATATTAAACATTCAAACACAATAAAAACAGTAGAAATAGTAATAGGTTGTCAAGATTGTCATAACATTAACTTCTTGCAACTGTTCTTCATAGAATAAAGTCAGAAAGGGACCTCTGGATGTCTTCTAGGAGTAACTCCCAAGGAAAATCATATCACAGAGGGCTCGTCTAGCTGAGTTTGAAGATCTCCAGATAATAAGATAACACTGTCACAGTAACCAAATACATAAATTGCTATGTTCTAAACTAGCTGTAGGGGTTTTTAAGTTCACATTTCCATATTTATCTTTGAAGAATGTCAGTAATCCAGCCTGTAGGTCATGACTGCATTTTAACATATTTAAACCTGAATTTCACAAGAGGAAGCACTGTCTTGTCAGCAGTTGGTTGAAAAGAGCTGTAAAGTCTTAGGCTATTCTTTTTTCTTTCTTTAATATCGTGTGGTGGGTTGACCCTGGCTGGATGCCAGGTGCCCACCAAAGCTGTTCCATCACTCCCCCCCCTCCACTGGACAAGGGAGAGTAAATATAACAAAGGGCTCACGGGTTGAGATAAGAACAGGGAAACATCACTCAACCAATTACCGTCATGGGCAAAACAGACTCAACTTGGGGAAAATTTAATTTATTGCCAACCAACCAGAGTAGAGTAATGAGAAATGAAACCCCTCCATTCTTCCCAGGCACAGTTTCAATCCCGGATTCTCTACCTACCTCTCCCAGCAGCACAGGGGGACGGGGGATGGGGGTTATGATCAGTTCATCACATGTTGTTTCTGTTGCTTCATCCTCCTCAGGGGCAGGACTCATCACACTCTTCCCCTCCTCCAGCATGGGGTCTCTCCCATGGGAGACAGTCCTCCATGAACTTCTCCAACATGGGTCCTTTCACAGGATGCAGTCCTTCAGGAACAAACCGTTCCAGCATGGATCCCCCGTGGGGTCATAAGCCCTGCCAGAAACCCTGCCCCAGCATTGGCTCCTCCCTCCACCGATCCACAGGTCCTGCCAGGAGCCTGCTCCAGCACGGGCTTCCCACAGGGTCACAGCTTTCTTCAGGCATCCACCTGCTCCAGCATGGGGTCCTCCATGGGCTGCAGGGGGATATCTGCTCACCGTGGACCTCCATGGGCTGCAGGGGAATCTCTGCTCCAGTGCCTGGACCACCTCCTCCCCCTCCTTCTTCACTGACCTGGGTGTCTGCAGGAATGTTTCTCTTACATGTTCTCACTCCTCTCTATGGCTGCCATTTCTGTGCCTGCCGCAACTTTTTTCCCTTCTTGAATATGTTATCACAGAGGCACTACCACTACCCACTCGGCCTTGGCCGGTGGTGGGTCTGTCTTAGAGCTGGCTGGTATTGGCTCTGTCAGACATAGGGGAAGCTTCTAGCAGCTTCTTATGGAACCCAGCTTGCTACCAAAACCTTGCCACACAAACCCAATATATATTGAAAAAACTACAGAGTAATGATTTGAATTTTGAAACATAAAGCTTCGTAAGATTCTGTGCCAGTTTAATAGATGGTTGAGAGTACAGAAACCAAAAGACCATGAATGAACATTATGTGTCTTTGCTGAGAGCATGAGTCCCAGTTGGAAACACCCAAACATCTGTCTGTCCTAAGATTATCAACCTATGCTTGAAGGGATGTGCCATTACTAATCTATTTTTTCAACAGAGAAGTTTTCATGTAAAACTCATCAATCGCTAAAAAAGTCAAAGAATATTTTATTAGGGAAAAAATAAATTACAAATTAAATTTTTGCCTTATAAAATTTCTCTAACTAGGTAAAATGCATGGAGCCAATGGCTCTAGCTTTTTGCGGATTGGTAACGTAGGTTTCACAGTAGCTTACAGGCACTTTGCCACAAACAACTGTAAGCTCAAGATATTGCAGTATTCTTCCTCCAAGGAATTCTGACCAACTCATTTTCCGTCCTTTTAAAAATGCTTTCAGCTATTATAAATAAGAAGCTTTTCTCAGTGGTCAAATGGCATAACACATGGGAATGGGGAGAGATTCTTGCCACAGGAAAGTTATTATCTTTAAGGTTAAATATATTTGTAATGCACTACAAAAATAATTTGTAATAATTTTTCTCTAACAAAGCAGTCTCTAATGCCATTGACTCCACTAAGATTTTTTTTCTATTTACTTTAATATAATCAAATAATAGCAAAGGATGAGTCTTTTCCTCATCAATATACGTAAGTATCTCCATACTAAGTTGGTTTTTTATTAGAAAAATAATTTCAGCAGAACATAAATATTATCTTAGTATCTTATTGATTCATACATTTCTCATCTTAGAATTTTGATTTCTCTCTGTTAAGTCATATTTTTAAAAAATAAAAACACCTGCAAGTAATTTAATGGCATTTGTATAGTTATCTTCTTTTGTATTACTTTCAATACATAAAACATACCATTTTATTGGGATTATGAATTTTGATACACTCCTACCAATTTTGTACAGACCATGTATTAAAAAATAAAGATAGTGGGTTATAAATGCAATAATGCTAAATGACATTATTAGTCACTTGACAGGGTGTCACGTCCCAATTTCTCAGGACGATGACTCAGGTTTGCTGATTCCCAGGTCAGGATAAAGGTGAAACGACACCAAGGATCCTTTAACTCACAAAACTCAATTTTTATTTGCTCACAACAAGAATTGGCATGCTCACCACCAAAGTTGGTATGCCCACAACAAAAATTAGCATGAAGCGATGCCAGTAAACTGTGTAACATATGCTGACCATACATCACCAAACATGTACTACAGGACTTGCTTATTTGGGAACCAGTTCAGGGAAGACAATAAGGGGAACCCTTCCATTGCGTCATGAGGTTCNCATTGAGTCATGAGGTTCAGAGTGGACCCCCTTGCTTTCTAGACTCCTTCTCAGCGAGGAGCCTAGGGGCGGCTGAATCCACTCCTAGTCCCAGATTTGGTCAACGGTTTATGTCTGAAGGGATGAGGTGTAGGGATTACGGAAAAGGAAAACGAAAGAGAGAACAAGACAGAGAGAAAAAGGAAGTGAGAAAGATTTCACCGGTCCTGGGGAGCTGTGCAACCTCCAGCAGCCCTCCCCCTCGTGTTGCTGATGGGCTTCTTTTCACCTATGGTTCCTTGCTAGGCAGAGTTCGTTGTTATGCAGAGTTGGCTGCCAAGCAGAATTTGCCACACCACAATGTTTGAGACATTAACTCCTTCAGTCTCTCACACAGGGCCAAACCTAAATCTACTGAAACTAGAGTTAACCTTTGTTGAAACTATGTATTTTAATACAACATTTACTGAGTAAGTAATCATGAGGAAATTGTCTAAAGTATGCACATGTTATTTTACAGTACAAATTAACAGTAAGCTTTCTGATTATTTAACATCCTGGGTTTTGCTTATTTGCAGTCCATAATATTGCTCATTTTAAATATAACAGGTTTAAAAGCACACAGGAAAAGGTCTATGAGCAATAAGCTAAAAAATGTTGGATATTTATATGAAATCTATTAACACTGTATACACAAGAATTTGTTACATTATGCCTACTTTGCAAAGTGTTTGTTTCAAACATATTTTCAAAGCTGGCAAAGTCTAAAAGTAACATTTTCAGCATTAATAAACATGTAAAATCATTATGTTTGTTAGAATGCAGTCTAAAAAGCTTTTGATTATACCTGTTATTTTACAGTCTTTGAAAACAAAGATTTAGAGAGAGGATCTTAGTAGAGCTGAAGGAGACAGAAGCTTTTTTAAATAACCAAGACCTAATACCAAATGGGGTTTTACAGAGCCAAAGGCAGTATTTTGAATGGCATCTTCAAATGAACAGGAGCACAGGTGTTGGAGCCGTAATGCAGGTGGGAAGGATTCTAGTGCAATCAGCATTCCCCTTTTAGCCAAATTACAGATGTTGAACCCAATAAGAGGAGGTAGGGAACTTTACATATTTGTAAACGCACACACATGCATATCACTATGTGTATAGAAAATAAAATTTATTTATGTAATTTGAAGCACTTGCCTGAAATAAGAAATTATTTTCCGTGTTATGAAATTTGCTTTTTTCTTGCTTTTGTTTATAGACTTCATAGACAATGTTACATGATGTTACGTAAGTAATGCCTTTGTGAGTTTGTTTTGGAAGCTTTTGTCAGCTATCTTGAAGTTTATGTGGGTTTTTACTTTCCTGTTTATGGGGAAAGAAATTGCACTTTACAAGACAGGTAAAAAGTATAACAAATGAATTAATTACTAAAAGAAACAATCATGAATAATCAGTAGACCAAAATGTGGTTGTAAAAACATTTTATGAATAATTATGAAAAGAAACAAAAATACATTTTAATCAAAACATCTCATGTAAGCTGAAATCACGGTAGATTTTTAAAAAACAAAGTTTGCTGTGCTTGTTTATATCATTCATAACATAAAGCTTTCTCACTCATTTATAATAACAATTTATTTTACAATTAATAAACTTCTTCTTCATTTTCTTCCTTCAAAGCGCCTCAGTCAGAAAGATATTGAAATATATACTTAACTTTAAAGGGATTAATCTCTTGATTTCAACAGAATTAATCATGTATGTAAAGATAGTTATGAACATAAATAATTTATCAAATCATTGTTATGTGCAAGTGATCTTCATGTAAATGTTCAACAGAGAATACAAAATTCTTAAACCTAAGCACAGTATTAGGCAGTTAACAAAGCTTACTTATGAATGACAGGATTGGAGAACATCAGAAATATAAACCAGTTTTTATTGGTAAAATTGTTATATATTTTGTTATAATCTGTAATAAGTAACAGAAGTAGAAGAAAAAAATTCGAATTAACTAAATAAGTAATGGATAGCTTGAAATACATTATAAAGCTGTATTTCAGAACTATATTTGCTAACTCTCTTTTGCCTTGGTGGTCAATGTCAATATCAAAGATGGAATGTGGTTTTTTTGCAATTTGTTTTAATAACAAATGAATGGACAACCAATAGTTTTGATAAATTGAGCTTTATGAATATGATTAAAGAAAACAATTCTCTGGAAAAATGACATGTTTTTGAAAGACTGGTCTTCAGTTTTATTAAATCAATGTCTCTTCTGCATTTATGCTAAAAATATAGTTTCTATTTCTGGAATAAATTGAAGTCTTTATCTTTGGAAGTTCATGAGTAGTTGCTCCAGGTCAACAGATGCATAAAGAACTGCAATGTATGTAGTCTGCTGCTCCATAGGCAACCCAGTTGATTCTTACTTAGCTCTGAAAAAGCGTGCAAAAACCAAAAGGGCAAAAGAGATTAGAGCAGTTTCCTATGTAAGTGTCTACTAATTAATAACCCTAGATATACTTATGTGTACAGAAGATGATCTTTTTTGCCAAATTACCATATCCTGTTCAGATAATTATATGTGATTACTCCACAAACAACAACATGATTAAAAACCTGCAGCTGTATCAGGAACATCACAGTCTCTAATTCAAACAGTCCTGACAGAAAAGAGGTATAACAGTAGCCCAGTCTTTGGGCTCTACTGCAATACTTACAGAGATGCCAACATAAAAAAAGTCTTTTTCTTGCTCTGTTCCAGAGGTTTTTACTGGGTTGGGATGTGAGTAACTCCAGACCACAGAGACCTGATCTGTTTCTCACAGTCTTTCTCAAGGAGATCTATAGAGCAAATGGAGCTAAAAGTAATTAATACCACAATTAACTCCTCACACACATTCCTGTGATTTGTGTCCAGCAGTAAATAGACAATACATTTACAAACTTAGCTTCCTTCATTTCATGCCTGAAATGAATTTCTATTCCATGAAACAGTTATTACCAAAAAGTTATCTTCATCAGAACAAATACTTGAGCTGTTAATATTTTCTGCAAAATGAAATTCCAAAGACTTTACATGAGCAAAGATGAAATATAGATTTTCTGAAGTTTGAAAGAATTTTATGTTGTCCCCCTGTTCCTGACTTTATAAACTCTGTACCTTGGTTCCATTCAGGCAGAATTAAAAAATAACACAGGAAGATCCATGAAGATAGAGTTATTTCTTATCCAACTGGTAGCCTAAAGACTTGCAAAGCTGTGAGGCTCTTAGGAGAAGGACCCATTTTAAGCTGCAATTCTTAGCTTGTCAGTCTTCCTGCTACATACACAAAAACTTTAAACAAAAGACAGAACCAGAATGCTGAAAGAATTATCTTTCTTCTGTAACAACTGACTCTAAAGCTTTCACCATTAACTGAGGGCAGGAATTAATGTTTATTGAACAAAAAAGTCCAGGAAGTTCTTATGGTGATATTTGGAACTAGCAGGTACAAGAACATCACAAGATTTTAATTTTTTTTCAGAAAAAAAGCCGCCCAAGCAGTTGATCTGTTGGACAACAGAAAAGGAAGGAATTGAGCTTTCAGTCACGCCCATTTAGTAGGGTCTACAACTTAAGTACCTTACTGATTTACAGGAATTTTTATATAGACATAAATGTCTATTTTTATGTGTACAGTGAACATCAGCAGCTTTGGGGAAATATAGAAAAAATAGTTCACAGAACAGAAAAATGTTGAGAAATTTATTTCATATTGTCCTGCAGAAATGTATTTGTCCTCTCAGCTCATCACCTCAGCCCACAGCAAAATGTAAGTCTTTTACATAAATGTTAAAATTTTAAGCCTTGATGAGTCACTTTTAACTGGTAAGATACATTTCTTGTATATAAACTAATACCAGCTAATAAGATATCCCATATGAAAACATGGCAGCTATGCACATTTCATTAAAAGCACCAGACCAGCTCCAAATATGTGAATGAATGTATTACACAATGAAGGATTCTTATTTTTGCCTAATTTATTTGGTATTTCCTAATATGTACTATAATATTTAATGGTCAAATGGAATGACACGTTCATCATAATTAACACTAGCTTCAGTTGAGGTGTTCATGGGATAGTTATTCTTCAACATAACCAAGAGTCTTCAGATTCTGGGTTTGATATAGATGATTATATTATGATTTTAAAATTTAGCCAAATGTTATTTAGGTACTTAAACAGGTAATAAAAGACTTTTTTCTCTATAAGCTAGAAAGGTAGCATGTCATTACAAAATTTGTAAAGAATCCTTTAAAAAAAGACTTTTTAAAGAATTTTCCACTTATCTCCTTCCATTCACAATATTAGCCGCTTAATCATTATTTACTTTTTAAAAATTTTTTCTATTGTACTGAGTACCTAGAGGATAATCAGCAAAAGGGAAAGTGAAAAAATGGTAAATCAAGGATTTTTTGTTTATTGCCTCCACTTGTACTCTATCTTCCTGAATATGTCACAGTAGGCATGGCTACACAGGAAATGTCAAATACTCTCAGAATAATTATGCTGTACTATTGAAGTACCTGCTACCACCATGTATTTTAATAATAATTAATGCTAGTATGGGTTATGGATGCATGATTTTTTCTCCTGTAGAAAAAAAAAATTTCCCTTTTGATTTTGTTTAAAAAAAAGAACACTATTATTGGCATGTTTTCAGAGAACAGCACCTGGTGAAGTATTGCTTGGGAAGAAAGCCACATCAGTTAATGGTAAGACTTTTTTTTTTTTTTAACAATTTTTCACTTTCTTTAACATTTTCTGTAAGGATTAATTTA
>VYZV01025157.1:122368-136538 GCA_013401275.1 Pandion haliaetus | reverse complement strand
ACCCCACGGTGGAGCAGGGGATGAGTGAGGAATCTTCCCCCTGAGGAAAGGAGCGGCAGAGACCAGGTGTGGCGAGCTGACCCTATCCCCCATCTCCTGTTCCCCTGTGCCACTGAGGGGAGGAGGGAGAGGGAACCGGGAATGGAGCTGAGCTGGGAAGGCGGGAGGGGTGGGGTGGGGGGAGGTGTTCTGAAGTTTGGTTTCCCTTCCTGATATCCTTGGTTTTGATTTGATTGGTAGTAAATTAAGTTGATTTTGTTTTTTCCCCCAAGTTGAGCCTGTCTTTTGCCCGTGACCATAAGTGGGGAGTGATCCTTCCCTGTCCTTGTCTCGACCCACGAGCCTGCCTTTGTATTTTCTCCTCATCCCAACGTGGCCAGGCGTGGGGGTGGGGAGTGAGCGAGAGGCTTCGTGGTGCTTTGTTACCGGCTGGGCTGAAACCGAAACCACGACGCTACATTATAATGAGATTCCTAGACTGAAAAAGTTTGTTTCCCAGCTGTGCTTTAATTAAAAAGGTACAGGTTTCGCTAAGTCCAGAATTTAAAGATTCCCAATCACCTCTTGATAATGTTACATAGTTTTACCACATTATACTGTTATAGAGGAAAGCTTTGCAGATGAACCCTATTTTAGTTTTACTGAACTATGTGTTTTTCATACATTACTACCTTTTGAAAAGTAATAACCTAAGATGCAGAGGATATTTCAATTCACAGAAAATTTCTCAATGAGCACTCTGTGTATCATTACAGGCGTAGATGTCTTGGCTCTGTCATTCCAGAACTTTCCCAATTATAGGTAATAATATACTAGCTTTAATTTTTTTCTCAGCAATCTGTTTTCTCAGATATTACCCATCAGAGACTATGTTCAGGACACTTCCCAACTGCTTCAGTCTGGAATCATCATTAGACATATATCCTAGTGTTGATGCCTAGCAATAGGGATATTGTCACTGACACATGTGTTGCAAGCATTTAATTATAATTAAATAAGCACCCAACCAAGCTACATTGAGCTACATTATAATGTGATTAAAGGCTTGCTCTAAGAAATAGTCAGGATCTGCTCTGCTAGTTTTACTTTCTAATCCTCTAAGAAAGGATTAACATTAAAAAATAGTCTCATTATTTCTCTGCTCCTTCATTTCAAGGCACAAATAAAATTTGAAGATTAGAAAGCTTACTTTGTCTTCTGCCATTGATGTTGCACAGACTAATGTACTCTTTTCGCATAATAATTTTATGATTATAGTGCATTTTATGTATAGTCATATTTACTGCTTCTTATGTTTGTATTTATGTTGTGAATTATTTTGGTTTTGGTTTTTTGCCATTAGGTGCAAGTCTGTCTTGCTGTCTGATCCATACAATAAAATTGATTGAATCTTCCATTACTGTCCCTTTCTTTAGCGTAATCTGTTTTCATTATCTTAACCAGATCATTTCAAATCCTTTCTATCCACATTTATATGCACTCCACAGAAGTTTTATTGTTGTTAATAAAAACAGTAACTAATTTGCCTTCAAAAAAAGGAAGATACTATCAGAAATATTTATTTGGAATAAGAAAAAAATCACACAGCCATTATTTTAAGCTTAGTACATTTAACATTTTGTTACTAATCATTATTTTATACAAATCAGATGTGATAGTTGTATATCTTGAATATCTTAAATGCTTTGCCAATTGGGCAATTTAGTTAATTAATTCTTTAAATTATTTAATTAATGCTTTGCCAATTATTTCCCAAAAACTTTGGGAAATAACTAATCTAAAATTGATTTTCAGTTTAACAAGGAGATTTTAAGTTTAAAAATGAGTAAAGTTTGGCAGTAAAAATTATTTAATTGAGCATCTGTATTGCCAAGGCAAAAGTTTAAAACCTCTGTCTAAAATTCACAGGATAGAATGTCAGTTCCAAGAGATATTACTTCAAAGACTACCCCTTGTTCTAATAGATACATGAAATAATACTTTGGGCTTATTCTTGAGCATCTGTTATGAGGGAAATATATGCACTATTCCTTCAGATAAGCAGAGGGGTTTAAGGTTTACAGCTTCATACACTTTATTCCATAGGCACTTAGTTAAAGTTAAAAGAGCATGATGAGAACTTACCTTGGAAGAGGAAAATTTGTTCTGTCATATTCACTGTAGAGCTGGGCTAAGTGCCCAAAGTTCTTGGTGAAGGTACAAGGGGTTTTGTACCTAAAAGTTTTGTTGAGACAAATTTTATGTTCCTGTCATCACCCTCTAATACCATTTTTAAAATTATTGGTCTTATATTTACAAAGTCTTTATACACATGTTCTTTTCAAATAGCATTTAGTATACCCTTGAGTAACAAACTATTCATATTTAGTACAAATTCTAAGTACTTTTGGATAATCCTTATGGGAAACAGACTAACTTAAAATGTACTTTAATTTGAAACTATGATTTCTATACAGGGCTATTCTGGAAGCACCATGTGAAGTAAAGCTTCAGAACCGGACTAGCTTTCTGTCTATGATTAGAGAGACCAAAATTATCTTTCCCTTGGCACATCTGCAAAAGACAGCACTCAAAAAATAAACTCTCTCTGCAGGCTATTGAAATTAAGCGCACTGATCTCATACAAAGCACAGTGCAGCTGGTACCATGGGATGAAGACAGTTGAATCTTTTCTAATGGAAAAATGAAGTCAGACCAAGCTTGCCTCCTTTCTTTCACAAAATATAATTATGTAAACTACAAAGCTCCATTATAGACAATGTTTATAATTTGCAACTGTTTTTCCCTCAATTTTAAATAAAGCCTGTTAACGGTTGATGTCAAGCCAACATATTTCCTACAGATGCCACAAACAATGAACAATCAAAAATCTGTTTCTGTTGTTTCTTTTGTAATTATTTCAAATTGTGGGAACCCATAATAAAAATCAATGTAATGAACAAACACCATTACATGTTGATAAACATCATAGTCTTTCAATTTCAAGAAAAGACTATGGCATACTAACTAGTAGAGGAATGAATTTCTTTCTCTACAATGATACACAGAATTTCATTTTATAAATTTTCAAGTTTAGATCATTTTATGGTATAGAATGTTTTTGAGTTCTGTTGATTTATCTAACGTGTCTAAGGAGTTTGTGAATCTCTGCTTTATGTTTAGACAATGTTACATATAATTGGAATACAAAGTGTTGCAATGATTCAGGCAATTAATTGCTGTATTCAGCAGAATGATGGGAAAATGCTTCTCTCCATTATTATGTGGCTTTTAAAATTTGCAGGCATGTAGACTCTGATACTGCTTTGGACTCTAAGGCAGTCTCTTGCATAAATTAAGCTTTTATCAATCTCTTTGTACATGAGCCTGGAGGTCTCTACTACTGTCTGATAGTAAAACTAAAGCTAATTTATTAAAAGCAGAAGGAATAAAAGAGTTCCTAAAAGTCAGAAAGAAGCCATAGATTTCCAGTTTCAAGAGAGTTTCCTCTTGTTTAGATAAGGCTGAAACAGATGACTCATATGGAATCTGCTTTTTGGTTTCTCATACATCTTTGTCAAAAGGAAAGAAATGAACTTTAAAATGATGTAAGAACTTGAATGATTCATGTAACCTTTGAGAGGCTTCCGGGGCATAAAAAGTCTCTAACTGTTACCTTTCTTGGAGGGGACAGAAATTTTTCATTTTTTCCTTTGGAGACACTTTAGATTTAAAAAATAATAAAAAAAAAATTTAAAAAAGAGAAAAAGAAAGTCTGGCAAACTAGTGTTGTTGTAAAATACTAAACCTTCTTCCATGTCTACAGGGCCTATGAAATTTGCTGTCAGTCATAGTACTCATCATGCAGCATCTTTCTGAATGTCAATAGAACATGGAAAGAAGGGGAAAGGAGATATGTTTTCAGCGACACAAGACTGTAAGTAACAGTGGCGTTTGGTATGGAAGTATTCTGGGCTAACTCCGATAGGCAGCTAAGCACCACACAGCTGCTCTCTGGCCTACACCTCAGTCCAAGGGGGAAAAGGATTGGAAGGTTAAAAGTGAGAAAACTTGTGCGTTGAGACAAAGATAGTTTAATAGGTAAAGCAAAAGCCATGCATGCAAGCAAAGCGAAACAAGGAATTCATTCACCAATTCCCATTGGCAGGTAGATGTTCAGCCATCTCCAGGAAAGCAGGGCTCCATCACATGAAACAGTTACTTGGGAAGACAAACGATATCACTCTGAATGTCACCCCTTTCCTCCTTCTTTCCCCCAGTTTTATTGCTGACCACAACATCATATGGTCTGGGATATCCCTTTGCTCAGTTGGGGTCAGCTGTCCCAGCTGTGTCCCCTCCCAACTTCTTGTGCACCCGCAGCCTGCTCCCTGGTGGGGTGGGCTAAGAGGCAGAAAAGGCCTTGACTCTGTGTAAGCACTGCTCAGCAATAGTTAAAACATCCCTGTGTTATCCAGACTGTTATCATCACAAACCCAAACATGGCACCATACAAGCTGCTATGATGAAAATTAACTCCATCCCAGCCAAAATCAGTACAGAGATTTGGGGGTTTTGTTTTGTTTTGTTGGGGTTTGGAGGAGGATTGCTTGTTTTTTTCCTCCAGATGTCCTCTGCTCTTTAGAATTATCATGACAGCTTAAGGTTATAACTTTTAGCAGTTACTCAGCATCTCCACAGCCCCACCCTCTCGAAAAAGGTTCAGTTCTCTTATTTCTGTTACCATTTTCCTTTCAGAACTGACAGTCCCCTTTTTGTACACCTTACTAAGTGACTATGCAGAAAAGTGAATTGAAAAGCAAACATGGAACAGTCAACCATGAAGTCTGCAACTTCAGACCCCTGTGAGGATTCTACTATTCCAGTCAGAACCTACCCAAAGTGCAGAAAAACATTTCTTGAATTAATTTTTTACTCCAGTTTCTATGAGTCCTGCAGGATGCCTATTGGGTAACTTCTGTACCATTCTCATCCTAGGCCTGAAATTTATTTCCTATGCAATCATTGAAATGTCATAAGAAACAGTGCAAAATCATGTCTAATCTTTCCCCTCCAGATAAAATCAATTATATCTACATAATTCTTAACAGATATTTGAATAATGCATTCGAAAACTTTTTTATAGGCAATTAATTTCACCATTGGACTGTTTCTACCTTCAAAAATGTTTCTTCTGTTACCTTGGCTGAAATGTAAAATTTTTATTTCTTCTCATGCGTTGAATGGATAAAATTTTCTTTTGCTATCTTTCCAAAGTCATCTGGGTTTTGAATTAAACCACTGTAGGTCTTCTAGGCCTCCAATCTGAACTCTCAGTGTCCCATTTTTCTTGGACAATAGTGCCCAAAACAGATCATAGTAGCCAAGCTAAACAGTTATTAACATTATGGGGGAAAAAAAAAAAATTCTTCACATTTTCTTTATTTTCCTGCAATAATTAAATCTGGAATTAATATTAATTCTTTTATTAGACTTTTAATATTTCATTTATACTGTTAGGGGATGAAAAATACAACAGCCTGACAGACACAAGGCTGCTGAAGGTCTATGTCCCCAGTTTCAACCAGTAGCGAGGCTGAGCATGTGGTCCATATAGGCACACACATACAGATATACAACACTTACACACAGATATAGCCGGTGGCTACATAGAGCACTCGTGAACACAAAGAGCAACAATGGCCTTGTCCTGTTCACCTGTCTAGCTGAGCAGGATGGAGGTCTGTTAGTGGAAATACATGTATATATGTACAATGTGGATCCTTCCAATAGCTAGGCTCAGACACCCAGTCTGCCCAGTAGCTGCCCTTGCATTCCAGGCTCACGAGTTGGTGGTGTCACATCCCAATTTCTCAGGATGATGACTCAGGTTTGTTGATTCCCAGGTCAGATTTAAGGTGAAATGACACCTGGGATTCTTTAACGCACAAAACTCAATTTTTATTTGCTCACAACAAGAACTGGCATGCTCACCACCAAAAGTGGTATGCTCACAACAAAAATTGGCTTGAAACCATGTCAGTAAACTGTGTAACATGTGCTAACCCTACATCACGAAACATGTACTACAAGCCTTGCTTATTTGGGAACCAGTTCAGAGAAGACAATAAGGGGAACCCTGCCATTGAGTCATGAGGTTCAGGGTGGACCCCCTTGCTTTCTAGAATCCTTCTCAGCGAGGAGCCTAGGGGCAGCTGAATCCACTCCTAGTCCCAGACTTGGTCAATGGTTTATGTGTAAAGGGATGAGGTGTAGGGATTACGGAAAAGGAAAAGGGAAAGAGAGTGAGTGAGAGAGAAGAGAAAGATTTCACCAGTCCTGGTTCCAGCGTTGGTTCAGTCAGCTGAGAGGCCCAGTCAGCCGAGGGTTCCGGTTCTGGTGGACTTGCACACATGGGGCTTCAGTTTGTGTCCTTTTATCATCCTTGCCCCTCCTGCGGGCAGGCACTCGAACTCCTTAGGCTAATTAGGTAGCCTTTGGGCCATGGGCTTGGGGATCGTCTGGGGAGTAGCTTCCCCTTCCCGGCAGAAGTGATCTTTTGCCATACCTGGTGAGCTGCCCTGTTCAGCACATCAGAACAGCACAACAGAACAGGGAGCTGTGCACCCTCCAGCACACCCTCCCCCTCCTGTTGCTGATAGGCACTGATGGGCTTCTTTTCACCTATGGTTCCTTGCTAGGCAGAGTTCCTTGTTATGCATAGTTGGCTGTCAAGCAGAACTTGCCCCACTGAAATGTTTGAGACATTAACTCCTTCAGTCTCTCACAACAAGCAAATCAGAAAGGTTTCTCAAAACAGTCAATGGAAAACACTGAGAACTTCCTTGATTCAAGTCCATTATCCAGGTCCATTATTCAAGTCAGTTATTCGGGTCCAGTATACAGGTCTTGATTCAGGTCCATTATTCCCATAAATAGAGATGTACATGTCTGTCTTTCAAAAGCAGATCAGAGATTATTCCTTGTTTAAAACAGAAATGTAAGCTGGGCTTAACTGTGATGCTACTATATACTTTCGCTGCTAATTTAAATATGTATATATGATTTTATATTTAAAAAAATAATTTGAAATGTTCACTTGGTAAGGAACAGACAATATTCAGTATCTGCATTTGCCTTGTCAACGTTAGTATTCTGACAAAGTTTCTTCAATCCATGTGAAAGGATGCTTTCCTCTGATGTTTTTCATATTGTATGAAATGGAGTAAGCAAGGACTAGAAACCGAACATATGCAGAATTGTGAGTCCACAGTCTAATGTTAAGATGGGCTGGATTCTAGTCCTTTCACCTAGACTTCTTCTGTGTGTTTACACTGAAACAACCATTGGTACATTCCTATCACTAAACTACATCACATCTACCTTCTTCTTGCACACCTCACAAGTAAACATTAGTATGGACAGCAGTAACTGCACTTCTGCAGACATAGTTAAGTCTACATGGAGGGCTTGCCGGTATACAGGTGTCGCAGAGGGTTACTGCTGTTTCTTTTGTCGTTGTTGTTGTAGTGCAGACTGATATAGCTGTGGCAGCAAAACTTTGTAATATAAACCAAGCCTCAGGCTCTCAGTCTGCAGCTGACCCCGTAAACGTTGCTTTGCAGTCATTTAACATTTGGAAAACTTTCTTCACAATTCTGAGGTCTGGAAACTTTGTGGTTGCTCTACAGGTGTGTCTATAGTATTACAGGCTCTAGGCATAGCCTAGGGCTACCTTTAACTTTGCTTCTAAATGCAGCATTTCTAATATATCATAAGATTTTTTCCCTTCATACATGCAATAGAAGGTTCAAATAACCACTGAGATACTTCACTTTTACAGTTTACCAGTATTTTCCAACCCTAGAGTCACTAATTTCTTGAAAATACTTGCAAATTGCATAGTGCCCTTTCTGTTTCTCTTCTATATCTCTCCCCTTGTGTCACATGGAAGCTGTATATGTAATTTTAGAGTATAATTTCAACTCATAACAGCTTTGGAAGTTTTATAATTATTTTTTATTCAGCAAAGCAGAAATAAAACTTCTATGTATTTAGGTGAAATGTAGTCATAGTAAGACAGCTCTTGATATATATCTATTTCTTTCTTCATAGACTCACACACATCAGAAGTGACCAGAAAGCATTAGACCTCAAGAAATCTATAGATGAATATATCAGTGACCTGTGAAATGCTTTGAACCCACGAAGAAGCACATTTCAATTAAATTCTGAAGTAAACATATTCTCACCAGCCTTAGTCTGTGCATGCTGTATCATAAATATGCAGTTAAGGACTTTCTGTTACCCTCCTATCCTGATCTTCTTCAAGACAGAGCAATAAAGTTAAATATCTTTATAATTCTGTGTTGAATGATGTTTTGTTTCATATATTCATAGGATAGGAATTATCCTTATTATTCTGTATGTTTTGCATTCATTTGCACAGCCAATATGTCTTACCACCTGAATGGCCATGAATCATATCTACTACCATGATAATTAATGACAAATGCTGATATACAATCAAGCAATTGTGATATTCTTGAGCTGGAAGCTAAATATTGCATTTCTTGCCAATACAAATTTGAATTTTCTATCATACCATGTAGAAGACTGTCATTACTGTCAACAGCACTGGGTAACACCACTGCAACACCACTACGAGAAAAAAAATTCAAGTAGATGAAACTCAAAAACACAGAAGACAGCACACCTACTATTAAATACTGACTGGACTTAAGCAGGAATTCCTTCCTGACTGGACGTTCTGGAATACTGTTCCTGGAAAAATTCAGATAGTATCTAGAAGCCTTAGAAATGTGAAAATAAGACATTAAAAGTAACATTTCTACAATTAGGCATCTTAAGTCCTATGCAAAATTTTATTTGTAGGATTATAGTTTTGAATTGATGCCCAAGTGCTGTCAAACCTTTTTTTATTAATCTGAGTCATTGTATTTTTTCTATGCTTTTGAAATTTTCAAGTATCTGTAACCTTGCAACGTGATTTACAGAAGTTCACAGCACATGCAAGTGTAACTGATGGGACGTCGTTTTGGCTAGATGTTCCATACATCAGAAATGTTCTCATACATCTCAATGTTCTGCTTTTAAAATTTGTAGATCAAAAGACTAAATTGTGTTATTTGGACCCATCTCTGCTTTTATTTAGTTATTCATTATTATTCTTAGTTCCAATGTGTACAGTGGAAATGAAATTACTTGCACACCAAATAGATTTTGTGAAATTAAAAAACTGACATACCTGAAGCTTACATTTTCACTGTTTGAATAACATGCAGTAAATCTTCATAAAGGCATATAATGAACAAATAATTTAAAGAAAAATGTCAGAGATGTCAGTTCTTTAGTGCACTGAATGATTCAGGAATTCAGTACAAAAGCATTATGTGATTATGTGTTTAATTACTGAATTAAAGTGCATAGGCATGTAAGGACAAACCAAAGTTACAAAGGAAACCTCAGTTTTGACATTTTTTATGTTCTGAGTACTCACATTTGCAAACTTATTATTCTCTTCATTCATGTGTTTGTGTTATGTACATCGTATTTATATACTTCCAAAATCATGTGTATAGTCTAGAAATCATGAAGCAAAATTTAGCAAAGACAGAAGGTCTTTTCTACAAGTAATGAACACATGGGAATTTCTCAGACTATGAAATAATAAAAAAGGTGATAAATATATATTTACATACACAAGGGTTACTCTGTCTCAAAGTCACTTGTAATGTGCGTAAATTATCCTTGAATTACCCTAGCATTTATATAAAGCAAAAAACCTACAGGGTTTCAATAAGGCCAAGTCTACAGTTTTGATGTATTTCATCAAAGAAGTAAGTAAATAAGTACTTAGAGAAAAAAGACAGCTTCCAGAGGAGAAAAGATAACCTGTTAGGCATTGCACATAATCTATATATTGTTAAAAAAAAGAAAAAAAAAAAAAGGAAAGAAAACCAAACCCTAAACTACTTGCATACTTTCTGCAATTTTTAAATGTATATATTTTTTTTATATTAACAGCTTGCAAAAAGACTAAATTATGATAGATTATGTTTGTACTAATATTTTTTTATCTGTATCACCTTTTCTAAAATGGTAAAAAAAAATAGTGCTAAAATGCTTTGTTAAAATGATAAGACAATTTGTTGATTTTGCCATTGCAATGTAGTAATATACCTTACATAGTTATTTTGTTTATATATGGCAAAGGAAAAAAAGTTTTTAAGAACGTGATAATTTATCACTAAATATTTTCTTTACATGAAGTATGTTTAAATTCAGACAAGTCAGACATAAAGTATTTTCTTCATCACATATTAAAGCAGAACTTAGTGTTCAGTTATTCACAGGCATCACCAATATGATTAAAATTAAAAAAACCAAAAACACACCCACACCAAAAAGGCCAGAGAAAAAACATTTGAATAAAATTCAAATTCACTTCCAGTATAATAAACAATTGTTCCTTAGGCACAAAACACAGAATAGAAAAAATATTCCTAAGTAGCTGGGGAAAAAAATAAGAAAAGACCAGTACCTAAGATATTCTATGAAATGTCCCTGGATTATTAAAGGAACCATGTAATTACACAGAAATTAATGTTTTAGGTACGTTGAAACCCTTTTTTCAGGGAAGCGTAATTGTCATATGTGTCATAAAGTTTTTAATGTAACTATCTAGTAGTCTTCAAGGCATGAAAGGCTACCTCATTGACTGCTCAATTTACAATAATAAATATACCATAAAATCTGCTAGTTGAAAATGAAATTGGTAAAGCAAGCTAGAAAATACTTTTTCTTAAATCATATTGTCATATACTTCTGATATCTTCTGTATTCTCACTTAACTCATTAAATAAAAAATATGAATTCCATTATATTTTCTGCAAATACTTGAGTGAATTGACTTACATTTTACTATTATGTCCTATGTTGATGGACATTTGCATGTTTTTTCTTGAGCACTGACAGACTAGCAGAACTTCTGTAGAACTGCTCAATTTGAAAAATATAAACCTAGAATAAGCTTTATAAACCTAGACTGCTATTTTCAAATGGGGATGATGGAATAATTCACATAATATCCATTATGATACACAAAAACATAGAACTTCTGTAAGGGTTTTTCCTATTTAAAATTTTTGGCAAAATACATATTTTTAACCTTGCCGTTAAATAAACTATCATTCTCTCAGTTTCCAAACCTGATGATTTTAGAGGAGATGGGCAAAGTAAGGTGAACCTTTCTTCTAGCAAGACAAAGCAGCAAAATTATTCTATGGTTAAATGAATAACAAATGACCACTCCACATTACTTTTCTTACCTTTATAAAAATATGGCCCCTAGATACAATCTTATGCATTCAGAGGTTTGGATATCTAAGTGTTCCAGCTTTGTTAAGTTTTAGTTTTCTGTTTTGTTATTATTTTTGTTTTATGATTTGAAGAGAGTGAGAATCATATGAAAAACAGGAAAATTTACTTTGCTTGCAAATTGGGTCTGCTTTGGTGGATGACCTTAGAAATTAGTACACTTCCATGGCAAGCAGAAATATTTAATAACTCCATATAGAAACAAGTTTATATTTAATTACTTTAATGTAAGTTAAACTGTCATTTCTTGTTGCTAGATATCACATTATTTTCTCATCTATTTATTAAGAATTTAAATTTTGTGACCATTTTTATTTCAAATCATATTATGCTAATTTTGCCTACACTTTTTGCTTTATTAATAAGCATATATTTCCTTTTAAGTTGCATTAGTATTTTGCACCCAAAATGTAAATGTAGGAAGTTTACCTCAAAATCTTTCTGCCTGAAAATTAAATGAATGAACAAGTACTCAGTGATTTAAACTTCCAGAAATGTCATTAATTATATTGAGACTGATTAGACTATACTTGATCAAGTGGATAATTTTAGTTGGACCTAATTTTATCACGACATGTTTACTTCATAAACTGTTGTTTCATAGAATGATTATGAAAGTAAATATATGGCAAAGATTGCTTTCAGGATTTTTTCACTAAGAATGACAAAGAAATATAACAGTAACATAATAACATTTTTTTCAGTTTTTTTCCTGTTTGCTACCTCTACATTTTTTACCTTTTTATTAAATGCTTCAGTACTTAATTTTCATGGTGAACATAAGGTCATTCTTTCAACCTTTAAGGTAGATGTATATATTTTATCTCCTCTTACTTTGGTAGCAGAAATATATCATTTATAGATTATTGGAAGCATATTCTATAAAGAATTTATCAATAGTAAAATAAGAATAGTTAAAAAGGGGAGGGGAGCAAAAACCAAAACACCTGTTTACCCAATACAGTAACTGACAAAAAGGTTTCTTAAATTTACATGCATTGTGTTTGTATTAATACCATTAATGAAGTGTTCAGGAATTTTCCTGTGTAGGAAAGAAGTTGTAGCGAAAATGCTAGCACAATTTCTGCTCTAAATTTTGAAACCTAGTTACCACATTATCTGGAAAACCAATTCCAATCAAAAGTACAAGCAGTAGATCCTGCACTATACCTATCTCTGGTGTGGTGGGGGATTTTTCCCTCAATTTTTATTTCTCATTCTTGAAATAAAAAATAATAATTCAAGAAAACAATCCCTTACTGACATACCTGCAGAGATGAAAATAACTTTCTCTCATGGCAAAATATTATGATTAGTCTTGGTTTTCTTCCTCCCTCAGGTAAAATCTGTAGCTGGGGAATTCTCAAACATTTCAGGGAATTATTTCTAAATATGGAGGAAAAATTATTCAAACATTTGATAGTAACACTTTTCTGCAAAATGACTACTGGTCTGGATGAATTATCTGTGACCCAAGGGTTTGCTTCAGTTTCCCCAGAGTATAGTGGGCTGAGGTATCCATTATAAGAATAGTGTTAATTTAGCTAATTTAAGATACATTTGTTAAGGATTAATAGTTTTGACTACGTAGTGACAATAATAAAAAGTATCTAAGACTTAACCTTTAACATGAAAAGTGTTAATAATGGATTTACTGAAGTTAATTTTTAAAGTTTAAAATTGGCCTTATTTATCAGTCTTCTAAACACTCCAGTCACACAAGGGAACAGATAAATTACTCATTTACATCAGAAAAAAACATGGAAGACTTAAAACACTGATAACATCAGAGAATAATGTGTCTATGCCTTTCCTAACACAATTATTTGGTCATAAATAACAAAGATAATAATCAAAATTACTTTAGCTTCATATTGAAATTTCAAGGTTTTCAGTGGGTAAAAAACTGGCTGGATGGATGAGCCCAGAGGGTTGTGGTGAATGAAGTTAAATCCAGTTGACAGCAGGTCACAAGTGGTGTTCCCCAGGGCTCAGTATTGGGGCTGGTTCTCTTTAATATCTTTATCAATGATCTGGACAAGGGGATTAAGGGCACCCTCAGTAAGTTTGGGGATGACACCAAGTTAGGAGGGAGGGTTGATCTGCTTGAGGGAAGGAAGGCTCTGCAGAGGCATCTGGACAGGCTGGATCGCTGGGCCGAGGCCAATTGTATGAGGTTCAACAAGGCCAAGTGCCAGGTCCTGCACTTGGGTCACAACAACCCCATGCAACGCTATAGGCTTGGGGAAGAGTGGCTGGAAAGTTGCCCAGCAGAAAAGGACCTGGGGGTGCTGGTGGACAGCCGGCTAAATATGAGGCAGCAGTGTGCTCAGGCGGTCAAGAAGGCCAATGGCATCCTGGCCTGTATCAGGAAGTTTGGCCAGCAGGACCAGGGAAGCGATCATCCCCCTGTGCTCGGCACTGGTGAGGCTGCAGCTCGAATACTGTGTTCAGTTTTGGGCCCCTCACTACACAAAAGACATTGAAGCACTGGAGTGTGTCCAGAGCAGGGCAACGAAGCTGGTGAGGGGCCTGGAGCACAAGTCTTAAGAGGAGCGGCTGAGGGAACTGGGGTTGTTTAGCCTGGAGAAAAGGAGGCTGAGGGGAGACCTTATCGCTCTCTGCAACTACCTGGAAGGAGGTTGTAGTGAGGTGGGGGCTGGTCTCTTCTGTCAGGTGGCTGGTGATAGGACGAGAGGAAATGGCCTCAAGTTGCATCAGGGGAGGTTTAGATTGGAGATTAGGAAAAATTTCTTTACAGAAAGGGTTGTCAGACATTGGAACAGGCTGC
>VYZV01025157.1:103390-116110 GCA_013401275.1 Pandion haliaetus | reverse complement strand
GCGGGCTTCAGTTCTTCCCAAACTTCCCTAGCGCAGGTCCTTTCCGTGGGCTGCTCTCCAGTCACACACTGCTCCAGCATGGTTTTTCCCATGGAGTTACTGCCATCTTGGGGAGCCTCTGCTCCACCACAGACCTCCATGGGCTGCATGGGGACAGCCTGCCATCTCACCATGTGCTGCAGAGCCATCAGCCTCCTCAGGAGCCCATCCTCCCCCTCCTTCTTCACTGACCTCAGTATCGGCAGAGACGTGCCTCTCACGTTCCCCCCAACCCCACACTGCCGGTTCCCCTTCTTAAATCTGTTCTCCCAGAGGCGCTGCCACTGTCACTCCGTGTCTGGACTGCAGAGGTGAGTCCGACTCTTTGGCGCCAGGGGAGCTTCTAGCAGCTTCTTAAAAGAGCCACCTCTGCAGCCCCCTCCCCCACTACCAAAGAAAACCGCGCCACACAAACTCATAACAATACCAAATCAATATTTTTCCCCATTTTTTTTTATCTGATATGGAAATCACTGTAACACCTCATGACATGCTCTTTTTAAATTTAATTTCTTTTAAGTCTTTTAAAGAAATAGAACATGAGTGGAATGTTGCATCCTCTTGTTCCTAATACAAAAGTATCTATTTCTTACCGTGTGTTTTCTAATTGTTTTTGGACAAAAATGCTCCAGCCCACAAAGACTGTATATTACTAAAAAAGGGAAATTAAGATAAAAATTATTAGTCATATTTTCTAGTAAACTTTAGTATCTGTGTAAGATGAAATTGGAAAATGACAAAAAAATCTAAAATTATGTTCACCAGTGGTACAACAAGGAGTAGGAAAATATAAGTTTTTTACTTCTCATTATGAAGAGGCAGAAATAGCATAGGGAGCCAGGTCTTGTGAATCTGTTTCTCTCTAGCTACAACCACCAAAATTATATACATATATATGCATATGGCTCCTACAGATGGGAAATCTATTCCCAGTTCTACTATGCCATTTCGTACTCCATTGTGATTCTTTCTCATTCAACATGTAGCTGCAAGTGCAGATTGTTACATTAATTTGTGAAAGCTCAAAGATTTTCAGATAAATCTGAGATGGAAAGTAGAAAACTAATCATTTTGGAAAGAGAGAGTAAATGAAGTACTTGTTCCTGATTCATTTTCTGTGCTATACCAATATAAAGAAGCAGTATTAAGGGGTTCTGATCAGTGCTGTGATTCTTTTCATGACATTTTTTATTATATTGATAATTTTCACATAAAATTCACTCAAGTGAAATCATTAACAATAAATATTTTAAAGAGGAAATAATGTTTATATTTGGTTTTTTTCACTTTATTAAACTATGAAAATGACCACTTCACTCACTTACTTTCCTTTCATCCAATATCCTACAGACTTATTCTGTATTTTGCAGGATATTTACCATACTTTTATTTTCTTTCTGCTGCTTGATCCCAGTGTCATGACCTTTCTTGGCAAGCTAAAGGCCACAGATTGAAATTACATTGTTATAGTGATCAGAGGCCTTAATCGAACAGATCAATGACATTTTCTCTTTATGAAAAATTAGTTCCTCCAAAAGACTCAGCAAATAAAAAGCCTTAATGCAGTTTCTTTGTCAAAATCCCTCATTCCTAAACTCTTCCTATTCTTTTTACTAGGTCATTGCCCTGTTTTCCTTATGTTACAGGTACAGAGCAAAAGATTTTAAGAGCTGCTGCTACAGAGCAAACAATCTGAAACCTCATCTTTCTTGGTTGCTTCCTGGCCAAAATAAGTGGGAAAGCCACTTAAAAACACTCCAAAATCTTGCCAACTAGCAAAAGAAAGCGTGAAGGTGTGAATTGGGATTTAAATCCAAATCCAATGTGCAGTTACATAACACGTTGTAACAAAGGTGCCCAAATTATTTTTGTAAAACCCTTAAAATAGTTGGTTAGATCACCACGGTTTATTAGTGTTCATTTTGTTTAATTATTTTAACATTTCAATAACAGCTGGCTAATGTATTCTTAATACTGTTTAACACTGCCACTGGTTTCTAACTACTCACTACAGTAGCACTTCGTAGTAATTGAAGTAAATGATGGCTTCAGACATTGTCAGTTGACTTAAATAATTTGAGTAATAAACATGACAGCTATTCGGGGGTCAGATTATTTTTGTATTTTATCATTGTACCTGACAGAATCGAAAATAACTTCTGTGTTAGCTGATCCACAAAGTGATTTTTTCAGATCCCAAGAAAGTGTAAGTCAGCTCTGTTAGACAACATGTGCAAATTAAAATCTGGTGAAAACAATGGGCTCGTTGTGTTGACAGATTTTAAACACTATGTAATTTATTTACATAACAAAAATAACTCCGAAAAACTAGGCTAAAATATGGATGAGAGATGACATTAATGTCTTCTGAAAGGACATAATGAATATCTGTTGACAGCAAAAGAACAGATACTGAGTGGGCCTAGCTGAATATTTTCTATAAAATTGTTTTCTTTTCAGTCACAACTGGTCTTTTCATGTGAACGGTCTGAAAATATTAGCTTGTCTGTAGCTATTACACTGTGGGATTTCAAAGTGCACCTCAGCTTTATCTTGGCTTTGTGTCCAGTTAATTCATAGGTATAAACCATTCTTCCTGCATCCTTGTTTCTATGGGAAGAAAACCCCCAAAAAGCCACCTCATGCTTTGGATAAATTTCTTATTTAGACCATCAGGACAC
Source organism: Pandion haliaetus (assembly GCA_013401275.1). Lineage (NCBI taxonomy): Eukaryota > Metazoa > Chordata > Aves > Accipitriformes > Pandionidae > Pandion > Pandion haliaetus. The sequence goes on along the minus strand of VYZV01025157.1, from coordinate 113,390 downwards.
CAGAGCTTTCGAAACACTGCACAGAACACTTGCTGGCAAAATCTATTTATCTTTGTTGTGGCATTGTATTATTTTTGTCTTATCTTTATTTTTTCCCTGTCATGTAAACTTTTCCCTTAAATAGCTTAGCTTTGTTTCTCTTATGAGTCTTCTACCACCTGTCTTTCCTTCACCTTTATATTAAAAGTGCTTCCATTTCAGAAACTATTTCAGAGGCTGTTTCATAACATCCAAACCATGGAAAACTCTGTCTTGTGCCCAAGAAGATGTGCTGTTTCCCTAGGAAGAGCAATACTGTGAAAAAATTAGTTACCACCTGGGCTGGACCATGTTCAATGACCTTTTAATGGTTGCTGCACACTTAGTGAGTTACCAAATACTTGGGTGCTTGTGAATTTCAGTCAGACTCAGGGGTACAAATGCCAAATATGGTTCACTTCTCTGGTCTCATAAATGGTGCTACTAGAAATTCTATATAGACATCTGCAATTAGGTTGGCTTGTTTATCTATTTTTAATACTGTCAAAACAATACATTTTTCTGGGGAACAGGAGTTCTACTTCTCTAGAAAAAATTAGTTTATCCTCAAAAGACATACAGCTTAAATGGTTAAAGTTACAATTCTAAGCAAATGAAAACAAAAACTTTTACTGAAATATTTCTGAAATTGTCATTAAAATAATTTATTTTGCCTCAGATTATAAGGCTAAAGATAGAGAATTCAAGTAAAGGGTAGAGAGAAACATTACTACATGTATAGCAAGTTCTTCAACAGAAAACAAGTAGATTGTATCTGATTCTTTTCTCACTTTAAAATGTTGATTTTAAATCACTAGGCACAATGAAGTTACTAATAACTTAAAAAAAAGAAGAGAGAAGTATTTTGTATGTTTCAAAAAAAATTTTTTTAATAAACTGTGGCAGACTTTTTAACCTGTTTCAGATCAATGCGTTACTCATAGAAAAATAAATATCTGTTATATCAACTGTGTTATCCATTAACCTTTCCCTTTTTTTCCCCCCTCTTTTCAGTGTGTTGGGTTAAGTATGGTTTTAGTATGCCTTTTGGGAAGAAGCTTTTATGTAGTGTATATAACTAAGTTACTATCTTTAAAAATGAAAAGTCCATAACTATTCCTAATAAATACAGTAAATAACTTAAAACATTAAGCACATGGTACTGTCTTTTACTATAATTTTGTTCACTTCACAGTTGCATTGCTTTCCTTTCAAAATTAATTTTTCAGTAAAATGAAAACAATTATGTACCACATATCCACAATTAATCCTGTTCCTTCTTATACAAGCCTTCCTAACCCCTGAATGTATGACTAATAAATTGCTATTTGTCTGTGAAAATTTTACAAAGCTAGTTAGTCTACTTAAGTATTTTATAGTTTAAAGTTATGTTCATATTTTCTCCCTTCATAATATTAATGAAAAACACAGGATAAACACAATTTTTAAGCATGAATGTATAAGACACTGCAAATTAGTTCCAGCTCCATGTAAAACTGGAAATAAATTTTTATGAGCTATAATGCTGAATGATACATACACTCATGAATAATGACTGCCAATGATCTATTCTTTCCCAAATTATAGGGTGTTATATGTTGAAATTTTGAAGACTTGCAGGGAGGGAGAGTGTTCTGGTTTCACTGGGGTATGAAGTAGTTTACATAAACTGTAAAATGCAAATATCTCCCTGATGACTTGTTTCCCTTGGGAAATGAAGTCCTTTTAGTTGTGATCTTACTATGGAAGAAAATACTGCCTTAATTTTGATTCACTACAAACTCATATCACACAATGCATACTGTGTAGTGTGCAGAAATATTTGTGATCAGGGATTTAATGTAAATTATGTAAATTAAGAATAATAGAAACCAGATCCAATGTTATATGTCAGAAACAAAACAGAATAGAGCAAATGCTTGCACAAATATCAGGTATTTCACATTGACCTAGAAAATATTTATCGTTATTGTTCAGATTGCAGAGAAAACTTTCCATAAAACCTGCATTATCATATGGTATGTATGAGTTTACAAATCTCTGAAGTGAATGCTAGTAATGAAAATATTGGGGTTTATTACTTTTTTAATTCTTTCTAGTAAATTTAAACATATGTATATTTGTACTTTTGGCAATTTTCAGTTACTTCATATTTTTTGCATCTACTGTTCAAGAGTCACTTTTACATTCTGACATTTTTCTATGTTTTTCACTCTGAGAATTAATTTGTTTTCAAGAGAGAAACATTACAAAGCCACACAATATCTTAATCTTGATGCTTCCAAGAGGATCTGCAATTAAGAGCTTTTTATTTTTTCTCAAACATGACAAGGAAATGCACAAAAGGTTTTTACTTTTTTGTTGTGGGCAGGTTGAACTTTAAAGAGAATTCTAGAGCAGGCATGTACATGTCTTCTCTCGACAAAGTACTTTCTTCTCAGGGCAATTTAACATCCAAACACCAAAAAGAGACAGAAATTTGCAATTATGATGCCAGTCTTAGCAATGAATCTGTAACCCTTCTTCCCAAAGAGCAACTCTATGGCTTCAAATCACTGATTGAATCATGAAAAAAATCACAAGCACCATTTCCCTGGGGAAAAAGAATTTTGTAGCTACACAGAGATATAAAATCAAGGCTCTCTGCCAAAGAGAATCCCAATAATAATCCTTTCAGTAGAGCTCCACTATGCACTTTCCTTTTATCTACCTTAAGTACCTAAAAATATGGTTTCCAGATGAGATTTTGTCCTTGTTGTAATTGTCTCCAGTCATTTTGTTATGAGATGTTAAAAGACAATTTACAAATACACAGTTAATGAACTTTTAAGTAAAGCCTAATTCCTGATTGGAGATCAACTTTGAGGTTTCTTAGGAAGAATTCTGGATAAATGAGTCATTATTTGCATGCACTATAGTACATGTGCTAAGGGCTTTCTTCTAGATTCCTGCTTGACAAAAAGTGATATACAAGAAAATTTTTCATCAGCTCCAGCACTGAAAACTTGGTAGTGTAATTCTGTTTAATGATGTCATAACTGAGATGGATGCTTACATTATCTTTTCTAATAATTTTGAGGAATCTAAGTAGAATTCTGCTTCTCCATGTCCTTTGTACAGAGCAAATGGCACTGAGACGAAAAACATTGCTTGGACACAGAGAAGCAAAAGATGGCAAATTGTAGTGCCAAAAATGGCAGAATCTGGAAATAGCAAAGTGAGAAAAACCCTATCCCCTTCACGACAAGTAGCTTCTAAACTAAACATGGATTTGATCAAAAACTAGCTAAGGTACGTACTTCAGCACTCTCCTCAACTGCAGGAGAAAAGACAGGGCTGATCTCTAAATCTACCAGACTTCCCTTGTATACTGACAAAATGGAAATGCAATTCCATCTTAGTTAAATATCTTCATTGATAATGCACAATCCATTTCCTTTAATTCCATGAACAACAGAATTTAAACCACAAGCAACCTGTATAATATTTTTTTGTTTTCTTTTCCAGTCAATATCAGTCAGCATGTATGTATTATTCAGAAGTACAAAACTTATTTGAGAATGCAGCATTAAAATTTCTAGAACTTCATAATATCAATATCATAATATATGCAGTACTTTTGCTCTGTGAATTTCTTTTTACTTTTTCATTTGATTGCAAAATGTGATGAGCTATGATATCTGTTGCATCTAATGGCAATATTTCCTTATAACTAGAAGATATGAAAGGGAAAAGAGAACAAGCATGTTACCTAAAGCTCAACAGATGACTGTGAACAGAGAGTTAATTGAGAAAAATGTTATGATTGCTGCATATACATAACTCTATATGTATGTATATGTATATATGTGTGTGTGTGTGTGTATGTAGGGGTGTGTGTGTATATAAATGCCAAACTTTAACTTAAAAGACTATGGAGTCATCCCATTGCTGTCATTCATATAATCCAATATTGTAGAAAGAAAATGATGCCTTGAGGGGAAAAAAATTTGACATGTTCTCCAGCAGGCTGGACAAAAGATCATGGTCCCATGAGATTATCATCTTATTCCATACGCTTAAGTCATACTGTTGATGTTGTCAGCACAGTTGTCTTTTATTCCTCTATGCTTTTTCTCCTTTAGATTTATTCAGATCTGAAAAAGATAACTTGCTCATGCAAAGAAATGAAAGAATGGAAGTTTTCATGCAGGCATCTGAGACTACCTGCTAATAAATTGAATGGCTGAAAAGTTACAAGCCCATTAAAAGCTTGTAGTGTCCTTTAAAGAATGTATATAACAGAAATGTTACTGTAAAGATATGTCACCTATATAATAAACATAGTCAGCACTGATGTGCATTATGTCACACTAATTGGAATTTCAGCATTGTTAAAGGCTACTAAATCTAGTTGGATAGAGGCAAGGCTGCTGCAGCATTGTGTCTCCAGGTCTTTCTAGTGGCAAGGTTGAGTCCACACACAAGCATATGCACAATAAGAAAATAAACAAACAAGCAGACATATAGCTGGCCACAAAGACTAGCATAGGCAGAAGCACCCAGAACTCTTGCAAACATGAACAGCATGGATGGCTCCATGCTGTTCCTTCCCTCTGGCTGACCAGAACTGAAATTCGCTACTGGGATATAGATTTATACATGCGGTATGGATCTGCCCCATAGCTGACCTTAGACAGTCAAATATTATACAAGTTGCTTGTGGTTTAAATTCTGTTGTTCATGGAATTAAAGGAAATGGATTGTGCATTATCAATGAAGATATTTAACTAAGATGGAATTGCATTTCCATCCAAGAGCTGACCTCAGATCCTTGCTCTCCACAGTTGCTGACACCTGGACAGAGGAGCTCTTGAGGTTTAAAGTTCAGTAGTAAAGCTCAGTAGTGACTTACACCTACACAGAAGCACTGAAATTTGAAGAAAACTGAAGTTTTCTAGGGAAACATATACAGACCCCGGTCTCTCTGGTTGTTGGCACCCAGACCTAATGCCCCTTATGACCCATGGTCCTCTCTCCAGTTGTTGTAACTCAGACCTCTGCACACATACTTACACACAGAATAGACAGAATTGATCAGAACTGATCCTGAGGAGAATCCTAAATTTTTGTACATTTATTATGAAAAAAAATTTAAATTGTTATTTTCCTGAAAATGAAAGTATACAAATAAAGTATTAAAAAGGTAGAATGTAATATAAAAATTATAAATAAAGTANAAAAAAACCACCCTTCTCCCCCAGCCTCCCCTCCAGCACTACACCTGTCATAGAAAAACTATTTCAGCTGTTCCTAGGCATGGTAATTTTATACAAATCTTCTACCTACAGATTTCTCTTCAGTCCTTACTTAGCAATTTAGATATGGAAAAGTTTGTCAACTGCAACTTTAACTTCCTAGCAACACTGCACATCAGTTTGGTAAGGATCCTACTTTACCTTAGAAAAAATTAAAAATCATAAACTGGCTCTTTTTTTACTTAAATGGTAATAATCATACTTACCTTGTACACACAAGTAAATGCACCATCAAGCTGATTGAGCAAGTGATATGACCATAGTATTTTGAAATGTCTACATATAAAAAAGAGGACAATAAAATCTTACTGTGGAAGTGTGACAACTTAGCACCTAATGCCCGATTTCTGTCTGTGATTTTAATATTTATAAGTCAGATTGAACTCTACTGGTTCCTGCTACATATGTTCCTCAATCCCATTTTTTGAAATGTGCAATATTTCACAAGAAATCAAATGTTCCATTGAGATAAAAATAATAGCAAGATACAATGGAGGTTAGTCCATTTATTTCCTTCAATTTAGGAAAACAAGCCCACAAAAGGTAACATCACCTGTTCATGACCATGAAAGGGTCATGAATTGGAAATGTATTAGTAGGAGTAAGAATAGAGTTCAAAGCTCTCATTTCTGGAAGCACTGGCCATGTTGGCAAGTACAACATTCTTCATTTCATCTGGCTATTTTACAAAGAATGCACTTCATATTTTGAAGCCAAAACATAGATAAGCTAGGGAAAGGAGTTTCAGATGTTTGGAAGTGTTTAGAGCTCGTCGAACTTATACCACTTAGTGCTGTTCCAAACCTTCAGTCTTCCAGATAGAGGAATTCTCCTTCTGTGCAGCAAGTTGTTGAGTATCTTTTGGTTTAATTTGAATCTTTTAATGAATTCTTTGTTATTTCTCTGGAAGGTCCAACATCTGTGTGTAATTTAAATTGTTTACAATTTAATACTTAGTTTTATGGATGGACTAATTGGAAGCTGTGGCAGAGACATTACAGTAATTGGTATTTTATCCTTGGTAAAAGATTTCCTCCCTTTGGATCACAGTAAAAAAGTCATGGTCAGAGTCCAACTGGAAGTGTCTTCAGCACAGACAAGAGTTAGGGTTCCCAATAAATTGTTGTATACTATAAAGTTCGCTGCTATGGAATTAATATGGAATGCCATACTCATCTGTTACTTTTATGATATCTCTACAGGGCATGAAAGTTTAAAAGCGATGCTTCAGATACAGTGTAACTTTTCTCAAATGTGACTGCCTATATGAAGTATCATATTTATGCAGTACGACTATCAAATTAAAAACTAAAAAAAACCCCATCCAACAAGCAGAACAACACCAACCAAAAAAACCACACCCTATTTTAAGGCCAAATGCGTACTAATTCAATAATTTTGTTGTTAGTTACTACAAGTGTTTCATTGCAGTGTTGGATCCATATACGCCAATACATACATCCCCTGCTCTGGTTGCTGCTATCAGTGTCATTTGCAGAACACCTAAAGAGAAAAGGAAAGTGCGTGACATGGGCTGAGGCAAGTTAATGTTCAGAGGCAAGTTAATGTTCAGCTATATGAAGTGAGCATCTGGTGACAGGGGATGGCAGAGAAGTGTGATTTTTGATTTACATTTGGCCTTATTTATCAAAATTATAAAAGGCAAAAGAGAATTATTGGTTGCAAAAGGAAAAACAGACAAGAATAAAAAAGTGAGATGAGGCATTGATATTTTCACTTTCACGTACTGAATTTTCTCAGATTTGTCAGTTCTTACTAGGGAGATAAATATCATGGACATATATAGTCCATCCTGATGTAATAAAATTAAGGAAATTTTCATAGGAAAGGTAGCTGTGCCTTTTTAAAACAAAGATACCATACCCAGCTGAGTATTTAAAGAAGGCATAGCAATAAAGTATTAGGGCTTACTTCCTTTTGTACTAGCTTGGTGTTATGGGTTTGCATGGCGCAGTTTTCTTTGGTAGTGGGGGAGGGGGCTGCAGAGGTGGCTCTGTAAGAAGCCGCTAGAAGCTCCCCCAGCTCCAAAGAGCTGGACTCGCCTCTGGCCCAGGCTGACCCCATCAGTGACGGTGGGAGCACCTCTGGGATAACAGATTTAAGAAGGGGAACCGGCAGTGGGTGGGCTTTGGAACGTGAGAGGAACACCTCTGCAGATACCGAGGTCAGTGAAGAAGGAGGGGGAGGAGGAGCACCTGAGGAGGCTAATGGCCCTGCAGCCCGTGGTGAGAAGGCAGGCTGTCCCCCTGCAGCCCATGGAGGTCCATGGTGGAGCGGAGGCTCCCGAAGATGGCCATGACTCCATGGGAAAGCCCGCGCTGGAGCAGTGTGTGACTGAAGATTGGTCCGTGGAAAGGACCCACACCAGGGAAGTTCGGGAAGAACTGCAGCCCGTGGAAAGGACCCACACCAGGGGATTTTGTGAGGAACTGCAGCCCATGGAAAGGACCCACGCCAGGGAAGGTTGTGAGGAACTGCAGCCCGCGGAAAGGACTCACGGTGGAGAAGTTGGTGAAGGACTTTCTCCCGTGGGAGGGATCCCACGGTGGAGCAGGGGACAAGTGAGGGATCTTCCCCCTGAGGAAAGGAGCAGCAGAGACAATGTGCGGTGAGCAGAGCCCAAAACCCCATCCCCTGTTCCCCTGCACTGCCGGGGGGAGGGGGTAGAAAGCACCGGGAATGGAGCTGAGCCGGGAAGGCGGGAGGGGTGGGGGGAAGGTGTTCTGATGTTTGGTTTTCCTTCCTAATATCCTTGGTTTTGATTTGATTAGTAGTAAATGAAATTGATTTTGTTTCTTCCCCAAGTTGAGCCTGTCTTTTGCCCGTGACCATAAGTGGGGGGTGATCCCTCCCAGTCCTTGTCTTGACCCACAAGCCTGCCTTTGTATTTTCTCCTCATCCCACTGTGGCCAGGGGAGGGGGTGGGGGGTGAGTGACAGGCTTCGTGGTGCTTTGTTACCGGCTGAGCTGAAACCAAAACCACGACACTTGGTTACACTATACCAGCATGGACCAATGTTTTAATGGACCTAATTCCAGTTGATGAAGTGATCCTACACGTTAACATTAAACCCTCACCTTCAGTCTCAACATTTGTAATTTACAGCAGGTGCAGGACTTGAGAGAGAAGATAAAATCATTATATTAATACTCCTCTAATGCATTTGTAGCATCATCCAAAGACTTGGAAGATTTAGAAAGTACTCGAGGAGTACCTTATACCCAGCTAGCAACAGTGCCTTCTATTTTTGATGCTGGCTGAATAGCAGCAGCAGCTTGACCTCTCACCTTCTCTATATTCCATTAAAATCTTTTACTGCTTTTTTTTGGGGTAGTTTTACCTCCATAGTCCTTCCTGGTTTTCAACTGCTGCAAAGGAGACACAGAAAAACAAACAAAGAAACAAACATGGAAACAAACAAAATAACAACACCCTGATAGTTTATTTCTAATTTTAGCAAATATTAAAAATCATGGAATCATAGAATGTTTTGGGTTGGAAGGGATCTTAAAGATCATCTAGTTCCAACTCCCCTGCCATGGGCAGGGACACCTTCCACTAAACCAGGTTGCTCAAAGCCCCATCCAACCTGGCCTTGAACACTTCCAGGGATGGGGCATCCACACCCTCTCTGGGCAACCTGTTCCAGTGCCTCACCACCCTCACAGTAAAGAACTTCTTCCTTACATCTAATCTAAATCTACCCTCTTTCAATTTAAAGCCATTACCCTTTGTCCTACCATTAAATGCCCTTTTAAAAAGAACATAAAAAAGAACATAAAATGAAGAACATAAGCTCAGACGTGTGTTGTCAAAGTCAAAGTAGTCGGGAGCTAGAACTCCAGTTTCAAAAGGTACAACCTCTCAACATTACTAATCATCTGAGATACAATGATGGCCTTTATAGTTAATCATTGTTATGACTGGAGTGTATACTGTCAGTTTGGGGAACGGCAGTACTCCTTCAGTCTTTACCTTAGACCTGCAATCCAGTTCCTGGTTTTGGAGGGAGCTTTCTGGTATTTCGTTTTTAGTCTTAGAATTTTCTTAAAAAGACACTAGAAACATATTGCAATTCTTGTGGTTCTTTAGACCGTGTATCACAGACTTAGCAGAATACTTTTGAGAGTCATGATTGTCTTCCTATTTTTTACCAACACAGTCCCAAATCTCCTCTCCTTCTAAGTGCTTCAAAATTGTGCGTATGAGAGAGCTATTTTAATGTTTCCATTCTCAGGGATTAATTTGCCAATTCAAAGGATTTGGAATATTTGTTTATATATGTGTCATGGTTTCAGCTCAGTCTGTAACAAAGCACAACGAAGCTGCTCGCTCACCCCCCACCCCCGCGCCTGGCCACGGTGGGATGAGGAGAAAATCCAAAGGCAGGCTCGTGGGTCGAGACAAGGACTGGGAGGGATCACTCCCCACTTATGGTCATGGGCAAAAGACAGGCTCAACTTGGGGAGGAAACAAAATCAATTTAGTTTACTACAAATCAAATCAAATAAAACACACAAGGGTATTAGGAAGGAAAACCAAACATCAGAACACCTCCCCCCACCCCTCCCGCCTTCCCGGCTCAGCTCCATTCCCGGTGCTTTCTACCTCCTCCCCCCGGCGGCAGAGGGGAACAGGGGATGGGAGTTGGGTCAGCTCACCA
>VYZV01025157.1:64639-103003 GCA_013401275.1 Pandion haliaetus | reverse complement strand
AGAGGCGGGTCCAACATTTTGGCGCGTCCGACATTTTGGCGCAGGGAATTTTTCCAGCAGCTTCTTAAAGGGGCCGCCTCTTCAGCCCCCCTCCCCTGCCACCAAGGAAAACCACGCCACACAAATCCATAACAATATGTTTCCCAATTTTCTCTTCCAATATATAAAACCAGACTGTCTTGCAGTGTGAAGTCTTCAATCAGCAGAGAAGTAATGATGTTATGTAAAATATTTGTCATTTTTTTTCTGTTTATTTTCCCTTTGCAATTTAGATTATAACTTGAAAATTCAAATAAATAAAACCCGTGTATAATTTGCAATTCAATTTTTTTTCTTTTTTAGATTTCCTCTTCATCTAGTGAACTGGCACAATATTTGTTCATGACATAATGAGTCAGACTTTGCCTGCTTTTTCCATACTTACCATGTTTTCCATTGTGCATGACGCCAAAAATTCTCCATCTATCAGTGTTTTTTTATTTGCAGGAAAAAATAACACAAAATTGTGGTTTCAAAATATGCTTTTTATTGGACATAAAGCCATATTATACCTCTCACTTTTAGGAATTCCGAGAACTTAAAAAGTCAGAAGCATAGACTAGCTGAAGATAAAGAACAGTAGATATCAGAGCAAAAAGTACGAGCACATTCAAGTGTGCTCTGAGCCAGGTTGGATTGCCTTGGAGAAAAGTGTGATTTAAGTATTTAGAAATGCTGTAAATAAGACATAAATATGTTGAATTATTAAGCATGAACTTCTTGGAAACCTGAGTTATAAAATTAGTCAAGATGCACAGGTATAGTGAGATTTGTAACAGATGTGTATGATTGGGAAATATATTTCAGAAGTTTTAAAGAAGTATAATAAATGAAAACATAAAAAAAAGAAATTGAAACAAGAATTTCCTTTACCCATAGATATCCTTATGGAGGTAACGCTTGTTAGTCACCTACATGCAACCTTAGTTCATTGCCATTGTGTATGTTTGAAACGTGTCATAGGACGTTATCATTAGTTATGTTAAAATATGATAGTCAAAGTAGTCCTTCCTTCTTATTTCCTTCCACTCTATTGTTAATGCTGCTCACCTTCCAGCTGCAGAACTTTGTATATGTGTATGTAATTGTGTCTTATGTACGATACTAACATATTAGATACATTTTATGATACAAGATACAAGCTGTTGCAAAATGTGAGGAATGTCACCATAAGTACATGTCCAGCTTTTCACTGATACTAACAGAAGCTCTCAAGTAACTTGCTGCTAGGGAAAGGAATTCCCACTCTGCAAAAGGAAATCTAACACTCATCGTGAAAAAAATAGGAATGTTTTATTATTATTATTATTGTTGTTGTTGTTGTTGTTAAGAGAAAAAAACGGATTGTGGTTTGAGGCCATGGCTGTTGAACAGTAACAGCCTTGCTCTTTGTCATCAGCTATATGTCTTTATGCAGCCCTTCATAAGACTGGGTTTACCAACACAGTTGCCCTTAAAATCAATTGTTGGAACCTGAGCACTCTGATTTTCTGGAGTTTTCCAAAACAAAGTAAGTTATCCAAGAAATGTATTGGCAAGTAATGGAAATCGAACAGCTAAGATCCTGTTGTCTTGGTTGAGGCAGAACATAAAATAGGAACAGTAGAGAAGTTGACAAGATGAAGAGTTCTATTCATTTAGGTACTTAATAGACATACAATGTGTATTTAATCTGCACATGAGACTTTATTTTCCCCTGAAGATGAAGAACAAATCCTGGGAAAATTATATCAACCACAGGCATAAACATATATCTCTAGCATATTTTTTTTTGCCTAGTTAGTTGAATATAGATGAGGGAAGACCTAAATACAGTAAAAGAATATTTCTAACATAAAATAACTGCAAACTCTTGAATTAGTGCCTTTGGGAATAGCTGGACACTCATACTTCTCTATATGTAAAAGCCTCCACAAGTGGACTCATAATGGGCAAAAATGCATATGAAGATCTGGATAGCCTCCCTGACACATCCGGAAAGCTCCAGCAGAGATTTGCTACAAACATAATATTGGTTGTGCTTGTCACAGACAATGGATGATATTTTTTGAGCACAATTTATGAGTTTAAAGACATGTTGAACAAAAATAAGATGAAACATATTCAAAATTCAGATTATCATCCATTTCAAATGGACCTGAAAAGAAAGTTATTAGAATATGTGAAGGAGAAATGAGGAAGATGATTAATGGGAAGTCAGGAATAACGCTGACTATTCCTTTGGAAATACAGAACAACAAATTATGACAGTCATGAGCTTGGCCCCCCTCGTTTGGGAAAGGAAGATAGGATATCATACATCCTAGCATAGCAGAGGAAGCATTATGGAAGCAAGCTGTTCAAAAACAAACCAGAACTGTCACCCCAAAGACAGTATGTTGTACTGAAAGAGCCTAAATATGAAAAAAACCTTTAATCAGCCAATGTGCATCCTTAGAGCAAGCCAGATTCTTGCTTTCAAAGTAAATTTTTTGCTGTTGATCAGACTGCAAGATGGTATCAAATGAAACCTGTTATGCAAGCTCATAAGATGTTGTCCCTTCATGAGTATGAACCAATACAATTTGACCAAGAATATTTGAGTCAAGTTTCTCTATTGAAAAGCTGTACCTAGAGCCTGTAGGCTGTAGGGTACCTGCTCTGGAGCATTAAGCAGACATGAAAAATGTTTCTCTGTGTTACAACCCAGACTGGGTAACCCAGGGAGTCATAGCAAGTTCATGAACCCCTGGGGCTAAATTAAGGTGAAGCGACACCAAACGATCAATTAAACTTTTTTTTTAAGGTAGAAGCAATCTGAACTTGGAAGGCGTAATTGTTGGCATTGTGGCCTCTTATTGAAACATTTATAAGGAAAAAAGGAAAGAGAGGACATGGGGTGGGGGCGGAGAGAGAGAGAAATCACTGCCCTTGGATCCCTTGCGATGATGACAAATGTGGCAGTCCTCCGGTGATGAACACGCACCGGGCTCCTTGGATGTGTGCATTCCATAGCCTAGTTCCCACTTCTCAGTTCGCGTCAGGCCCCTTGATCGTGCTACTGGAGTACGTCAAGGATTTATGTAATTCTTTATCTTGTGCGCAAGCACCATTAGCAAGGGGTGGTCACGAAGGGTCGCTAGGGCGGCCATGAGCCCCTGCCTCAAACTAACGTTGTCTGACCTTTGGCCATACATGGTGAGCTGCCCTGCTCAGCATATAAAAACACGGAATTGCGCATCCTCTGGCATGCCATCCGCATCCTGTTGCTGACTGGCTTCTCACCTGCGGTTCATGGTTGTTATGCAAGCCACAATGTTAGAGACAAGAACCCTTTCAGTCTCTCACACTCAGTAAGAGAAAGAACCACTATATAAACTTGTTAATTTAAGGCTGTAAACTATGTGGGAAAGAAAGCAGTCAACTGAGGTGCTAACTAGATCTGAAGGTCCAGAGCAGGTTGGGAAGATTCATTGTCTACCTCTCTGCATTCCTTCGTGGTTCTGGTGGAAATCTTCCTATTAGTGTTTATGCCACAGCTTAAAAAAAGCAAGTTTACCCTGCCCAGATATGAATGGTGAAAAACAGTAGGATAATTATTTTGTTACACTGAGAAGTATGCTTTTAGTTCTCAAATATTGTCTCAATTATTGATGAAGAGGCTGATGTGTTCATGTGAACACACCTGTTACTAATTTTCATTATTTAAATCTAATGCCTTGATCAGTTTTTCATTTACTAGAGTTTTGGGGGCAGGTGAGATAACTATTTTCCTCTTTCTTTATGAAATTTATATAGTTTCCATTTAAAAACAAAAAATCCATCCCATTCAAGACAGAAATAAAAGAATTTGTCTTATTGACCTATTTATGATGACAATTTGCTACTGGATCTTCAGGTTTACTTCCCTTTTCATTCCTCTGATGAGGTCACACAGTCAAAACCAAGTTTTATGCAAATTCTTATTGAGTTCATTCAATCCAGGGGGGAAATTTCTTCATGCTTGTTCATCTCAGTGATCAACCCTAGTTCCTGCTCATTTTGCTCCCACAGAAATACTCAGCCTCACTGCATATTAAGTAGTTTGTGTGCATGGCAAAAAGCAAGAACAGAGATGTTCTCCATTGTCTCCAGGTAATTTCAACAGTGCAGAGAATGATAGATTTATCTGTAACTACCATAACCATTGATTGACCAAACCAACATTAGTTTATTCTGGCAAATTTTAATCCACAAACACTTTCTTATTATCAGCTACATTCCAATTGTTCATCAAATGAGTCACGATTATAAACCTCAAGAACTATTCTGAAAAAAATTTGAAATTATTTTATCATAGTGCATTAAAAGTATACCCAAAATTAAATTGCTGGTTTTAATTATATGTGCAAATCATATTCCTTACTAACACAATCATTTCTACACTCTGTAAGCTGGGGTTTTTCTACTTACGGGTAACAAAATCTGCAAAGGGGAGTCTATTAGAATACACTTTGTAATATTAGCTCTACCATCTTTTAGTTAGTTCTATGATCTTCTTTTTGTATCTTCATTACCATCACAGCACAAAACTCAGAGTCCAATGAAGAGCAAAATATGTCAGAATTATCTTCACAGACAATCCTTTTTAATTTGTGGGCAAAGAAAAATATGGGAAGAGGTGAAATGTTGATAGAAATAGACATACATTCAGAACAAAATCAATATGGTTCTATGCTTCTGCACAGGCACACAGTCTTGACATTATAAGAAGCTAATTTCACATATGTAATTTTTGAGATAGCTGAGAATTAAATAATTTAAAGGGGAGAGCACACTGTATTTGAGAATTATTTAGAGAAATTAACATCTGGTTTTACAACTCAGAACTTAGCAGTACCAAACTAAGAGGAAGAAAGCAAAGCAACTGCCAAAAAAAAGACAAAAATGAATAAAAAAATAAAATAACAGAAAATTATAACATTCATGAAGAAAACAAAAGCACTGAAGGAAGAGTGTCTTACACAACGGTAAAGATCAAAAAGGAGAAATTGTGTTTGCATGTCTATTTTTTCAAGTATTACAGGAATAAAAAGAACTATAGATCTTAGATGTCTATTGCCCTCCTGCTTAATAGAAAAAACTATAAGTGTTAAAAATAAATCACTTGGACATAAATTGAGCAGGTGGTTCACGCTCAGAGTTACTTAAATGCTTTTTGGGGCAGACAGGTCAATGTGGAAGAAACTTTGAAGTATTGTAATGTATTAATTATTACAATAATTGATCTAAGATGTTGCTTCCATGTCATAAAAAAATTAAGTTATTCAGATGATTTTGATTTTCATATTAACAGAAAAAATCTACAGTCATGCTTTTACTTTAATGTTTGAACAGAATATAAACTGACAATTTGGTTCTGTTATCTACTTTTGACTGTATCACTTCTTAACTGCTAAACTCTTTCAGAAAAAGAAAATGCTTCACTCAAAAATTACAGCACTTTGTGTGGTTGTACAGTACCTCATGTAGTAATGTGTTGAATTATATCACACCATAAAAATTACTATTCAGTATCATGTATTATTTATAGTATGAGCTTACAGATGTTGAAGTGTATCATATATCAGTAAGTACTTTGTCAGCTGTCAGTAAAGGTTATTTAAAGGAGAGGATTTTGTGTCTTTATTCAGCAAATTCAGAAAAAATAACAAACTATTCCAAAGAAGTCTCTTAAAGTAATATAAAATAAATAAGATAAATAGAAATACAAACATATGTATATATAAAATGTAATGTTTTATAAAATACTCGTATGATGTCATTTTGAGTTCAGTTGCTTCATCTCAGTAAAGATGTACCAAAGATTAATGAGATTCATGCAAAGGTGACAGAAATGATTAATGATAAGCTAAGATTTACATACTATGAGAGGTTACAGAGACAAAGTAATAGGAAAAAAAATATTGTGGGAAGTTGAGTAACTTATGAAGGACAAATAAAAATGGATTACTTTTCTTTTTTTACTCAGTGTTATAACCAAAGGACAACAGAAAAACTAATGCAGTCCACGGCCCTCTGTTTTACACATTTCATACAGAGAACTGTTGGCATTTGGAAAGTGTCCTGGTTTCAGCTGGGATAGAGTTAATTGTCTTCCTAGCAGCTGGTAGAGTGCTAAGTTTTGAGCTAGGTATGAGAGGAATGTTGATAACGCACTGATGTTTTCAGTCATTGCTAAGTAATGTTCAGTCTAAAGTCAAGGCTTTTCAGCCTTTGATGCCCAGCCAGCAAGAAAGCTGCAGGGGCACAAGAAGCTGGGAGGGAACACAGTCAGGGCAGCTGACCCAAAGTGGCCAACGGAGTATTCCATTCCATATGACGTTTTAGGAACTGGGGGGGCAGGCATCGGCTGCTCGGGGCCTTCTGGGTGCATCGGTCAGCGGGTGGTGAGCAATTGCGTTGTGCATCACTTGTATATTCAAATCCTTTTATTATTACTGTTGTCATTTCATTAGTGTTATCATTATTAGTTTTTTTTTCTGTTCTATTAAACCGTTCTTATCTCAACCCACGAGTTTTACTTCTTTTCCCGATTTTCTCCCCCATCCCACTGGGTGTGGGGGGGGAGTGGGTGAGCGGCTGCCTGGTGCTTAGTTGTTGGCCGGGGTTAAACCACGACAGAAAGGTATTTACATTATGTTCACGTTTAGATTTTCTGAAATACCCCTCCTACCAAACACCCTCAACATCTTTCTGCTCAGATGCTTTACTTGAGTGATTGTGTGAGAAAGTTAGGGTCCTAACTCATGTTCCCTCATTTTATTTAATCTGTACAGCTAAAGAAGTCTAAATTGAACTATAAGATTATCCCTTATTCTGTTGAAAGTCTTCTGAGTTTGGATCAAATTTATTTATTTTTTTTTTTACTTCCACTGGCTTTTTTATTTCTAACTCTTTTAAACACTGTTTAAAAACTTATCCTTAAACAAACCATATGATGAGATAAATTATTATGAGTGTCTAAACTTCAGTCGCCTAACTATGAGTGACATAATGCATATAGATTTTGTCTTCTAATAAGAGGTAACAACTCAGATTACCTCTTATAAATCACATGAATAAGTATTCCTTACAGTGAAAATCATGATCCAGAAAAGGGGAATGAAAACATATCCAAACAAGAGCACAAAAAAAGAGGATACTGATGAATAAATACACACCCACTCTAAGTAATATATTTGGAAAGAAAGAGTGCATTTCACATGAAAAAAAGTTGTTTTTTTTTTTATAAGCTGGATCTATCCTTTTAACTGAAAGGATTTAACTGTCTGAACTACAAAAACATGTGATAATTGTGAATAAAATATGGTTTTTATCAGGTTTTATCTCCACTCATTTTATGATATGACCGTGTTTCCAGAATGTTTTTCATTATCTGCTTCTAGCACTGGCCAGCCTGCCACTAGACTATTAATTGCTACTGCATAGCAGTAGGGATGAGCCTAAATCAATCTCTATGTTTACCTCCTCTAGCAATAAAGAAAATATTTTCTTCACATACAAAGAGCTTTCTTTTTGCTAAAAAACACTTACTAGCCATATCTAGGAACAAGATGCTGGAGTAAATGAAGCAATTAACTGTCTAAGGCAGCTCCTATGTTATAACAGACTTCAACTAGTCTGTTTATTCAATGATGTGTTACAGTTTTTTTCCAGATGTTTGCAGATTAGGCTTAGAGCCTAGTAGTATATTAAAGTACATCAATTTATTCAAAATCAGGCATAATAATATCTAAAACTAAAATAGTGGAATTTTTGCATTATAATAAGTAAATAGTGTCTTTTTTTTCTGGTTTTAACAGTAACAAATAATAATATTTTTTTTTAACATTTTAATTGGTGCAATAATACATAAATATCCAATTATGCTATTCGAATATACCAATTTAAAATACTGAAATGCAGAAGGATTATCAACAATGCTGTCTGCTATGATGTAAAGCTCTAAATTCAGTAGCACGTAGAAATGGGTTTTATCTGTAGATTTTGAAAAACTGGTAAAAAAGAAAAGAACTTGTTTGGTTGGTTTGTTTGTTTTTAATTAGTCCTGTGTTACAATTACTGTGCTCTAAGACAGTTTTATCTTTCATTTGAATTTGTCTCACTTGTCTAAAATTTAACTGTCTGGAGTATTAATCATCTCACAAAACTCTAGGTATATACCTAAAGCTAATTGCTTGGTTATGTCTGCTGGCAACAAGAAACAGGTTAAAGATAACATATCCAAGCTCAAAATAGCTACCTATGAAAGACTGGATGAATTTACCAAGAGGTGTAACTAGTTTTGCCTGTTAGCTATGGAGAAAATGTAGACAGCTAGATTACACCAGGTATATAACAGTGAGTGATAGATAGCATGTATGCTATCTCATGTGCCTTACTTCAGTTAATAATCTATTTTTCTCTGGGATCCATGCACAGAACTGCATAATAAGAAAAAACAATCATGTCTACTCAGGAATGTATCTAAAATAGGTGACATGAATAATCTCAACAAAGACAATAGAGGAAACCAGCATAAACAGGTTTAATTATCTCCTTAATTTTTAGATTACTAAAGTTAGGTGTGATGAATTTCTACTCTCTTCATAACTAATAAAAAGAGATGGATGCCTTCAAAGGATGATTCATCCCAATCAAGTGCATCCACGTGCATATGTGGTGAAAAACTGTTTTGTATAATGTGGCTTTATTAAAATCACAAGCAGAGCACTAAATTTTATCTCTGTGTTCTTTATGCTCAATCCCTACAGAAAGAGGAATTCAGAGATGGAAGACAATGTTTTTTCCAGGCTCCTGGGAAGGTTACATGTAGTTTTCCAAAATATTTTGTAGATACTCAAAGGCTATATTTTAATATGAAAAATGTAAAATCTGTATAAGATTTTATGATTTTACACATGAAGGAGTTATATATTGTCTTTGCTTCGTACAGGTAATTACCACAAGAATCTTGTTGATAGCTGATGTTTAGGTAGGAAGTACATCTGGAGATCAGCCATGTGCTTTATTCTTTTTACATATTTCCTTGCTACTTTTTTCATTCATTCACAAATGAATGTCCTTCGAGACAGTATAGCATCTTCATACATATGCAATACTGTGAATTTGAGCAGGAAGTAAATACTTTCTTTTCATATGCATGAATGTTAAAAAAGAAGTATCAACCACAGTTTATTTTCAATACAGTGAATACTTCCTGTTAATGCACTTTTTAATAATCTTAATAATGCAGTCTGAGAAAAAATGAAGAGAAAAAACAACAACCAAGCAAAATTATTTATTAAAAATATGGATGGATCTAATTTATCTTATTAGGGACTTTTATATCAACAGCAATTTTAACTCCAATGTTCTCATCTAAACCCAAGACAATAGCCAGAAATAAAGGTGAGTGAAAATAATGAACTATCAAGTTTTGCATATCTGCAGACAAATGAAGACATTCGATCACTGTGTTCCTTACAATAGTTTTAAAAGGGAAAATCACAAGAAAAATATAATTTTTTTCATGACAGTCCCATAACAGACTGAGTTTCCTTGTGGATGATCAGCCAGTTTACAGCAATCTCGGAAAAGCATACTGCTACCTCAAAACAAAGCCTCCAGGTTTGTTTGTAAAACCTAAGGCTTTTCTGAGATTTGTTTTCTTAGGTCTGTTTGTTATAAACTTCCAGTTTTCTACCAATTGTTAACATGAGATGTGCTATATCAGAGAACCAAATTAAACTGGCTTTTTACAGATACTCAGAAAACATGATCACAAGTAATGGATATTCATTTCAGTGAAGCAATACAAGCTTTTATACAATTGTTTCAGAAGTCTGAGAAATTTTTCTCCTTAGAGTTTTTATTTAACAGTTAAGCTCAGAAGTTGTTGGTGTATTTTTCCCTTTCTTTCAAAGAGACATTTGATATAATATTCTCTGCCATTTCTCAACAGGAGCAAAGACAGTACTCATTACATGTAAAATGCTAACAAAAATGCCAGGCATGAAACTAACAAAACAGAAATATGAATAAAATCAACCCTCTTGTAAAGTATTGTATACACATGAAAGTTCCACTCTTATTAAATGTCTTTCATTGCCTTAAAACCCCTGTAATTTAAGGGGTCTTTTCTATGAAATATAAAATGAAGGTTTACAATGCTCAGAGTTAAAACTGTATCCATATTTCAGATAAATGTTTCTAGGTGAAGACATAATATCAGACACCTGTTCCAGTAAACAGAACATCTTATGGGATAATTCTGCTTTATTTTACATTATTCTAGATGTCAAAAAAATTTCACCAGTGTTACCTGAGTGTATTAAAGTTCAAATTAATGCATTTGATGATATTTGATTAGAACATGAAAGACATGAAAAGCAAAAAGAATATTCAGAAGAGTACAAATAAGAAATAAGGGATCTGTTCCAGAACCTGTTTTCTAATACATATTGCTAATCTAGAAAAGAGCAGAAATTATATTAGAGAGCTGTTCTGTTTACTTCTGCACTGGATGCCCTCAGGCTTAAATTTACTGTAAATCCAAGTTGCTGAAGTAGGCATTGACTGTGTCTCTGAAAAACTACCTTTAGGGATCTGTGCACACCCTCAATGCTTACAAGATTGATTTGTAGCTTCAAGCATAAGACACTTAAGGGGATCTGAAAGTAGGATGCCCACACAGGTGACACGTTCTATCCCGGGCAGAGGGAGCTGAGGAGCTGTATGCGCTCTTAGTGCCCCCTGACGGCCAGCTCCTGCTACTTACTTAGAAAATGTGTCAGGAAACACCTGAATAGAGAAAACATNAAAAAAATATATATATTAAGCGGAAAAAAACTAGGATGTTAGAAACCTGCAAAATGTAAGAAATATGATCGACTTAATTTTTCTATGCGACTGAGCTGTAAATCATACCTATTTTTTCAGTGGCAAACTGAAACTGAAAAAAACCAGTAATAATCACTTGGATCAACCTTTCGGTTAAATACAAATTAAAAAAACATTTGTTCTGGTATCCATATGAAAACTTGTTATAAGACCTAGTAAGGCAAATAGCCAAGTTCATCAGACAGGGAGATGGGGGAGGAAGATGGTATTTCATCTTTCCCTAAAGCAAGAGGTGTTTGCTCTTAATATGGAAAAAATCTGGTTGAATTTTCTGCATCTAAAAGATCTATTACATTTCTTATTGTCTAGCTGGCTTCTATCCATCAAGGTGTTGTATTGGAAATAGGTGAGTTGTTAATCTCTTCTGTTGAAACACCACCACTTCATACGTACAATTAAATGATCCTGTGAGAAGGATGGACTGTTTCCTTTTGACAGTTTGAGTATTCTGTGCAAAGAGGAAAGAGTTTCAACAGATGCAGTATACCTCAGAGTATCCTCTAGACTGAAAGAACTCACATTTTTATTTTTTCAAAATATATCACATAAGGAATACTCTTATTTACATTATTGTCTCTTTAGTGTTCTATGCACTTCTAGACTGAATAGCATGTTCTCTAAGGGCCAAATTCTGCAAATATTATTGCACTTGATTAATTTTACTTTCATGTTTAGTCCCTTTGAAGTCAAATGCATCAGTAAGATGAATACAAGTAATCGTAATATAGACATTTGGAGAATCAGGTCTGGAATTTAAATATAGTAGAGTATGTTGGTCTGATCAGTCTAGGAAATTTATTTCCACTTGAAAACACTAATTTGAAACATCTAAATTGTTTAGGACTGGGGGAAATGAAATAAACCACAAATCATGGGAAAAAACTTTTCAAAGAGTATGAACAATTTCTGGGTCTTTAGTACTCTGGTGGCTGCTGAACCCTGGCTGCTGGACATCTCCTTCACTTTCTTTGACATAAAGTAGTCAAGTGCATCATCTGGGAAAACAAAAGCAAAGCAATTATCCAGAGGCTGATGTTCCTTTCGAACTGATAGATGAGGAAAGAAACTTGACTTTTCCACGTGTTGCTAGCATTTCATAATTTCTGATTTAAGGGAGAAATAAAATTAGTAGGATTTAATGACATTTTGTGGTATGGTACATTTTTTTTCTTCTTTTGTCTTCACAGTTCTGCTTAAGTTATTTAGAGAATTCAGAGACTTATTCTTCTGTAATGCATCTTCCTTGAAGACATCATAAACATGGATTTTTTCCCTTAGTATTTTACTCACAGCACATATATAGTGTCTTATGTTGAAAACTCACTTTTCCATTATTAACCTCTCTTCTGTGAATTACATATTAAAGTTGTCTGAACTTCTATTTAAAAACAATAGAAAAATTGGATATGTTTTTATCTTTTTGTTTTATTAAAAATATTACAATGTAGTAAATTACTCCAAATATTGTAATTTATACTGGAGCAGCATTTTATATTTATATATATATATATACACATCTATATATATATAGAGAGAGAGATACAGATCTATACATACATATATAATTTCAAAGTTGCTCACCACTCCTAATGAGGAACATCTGTGGCAGAACACAACTGCAACTTAAATATTAACTTCTGGCTTATTTAATCCATGTATTGCATTTTATTTCTTCTAATAAAAATAATTACTACTTTCTGCATTATTCTCTTTTCATCTTGTTGTCCTTCCCAATAACTACTTTTTAGGAAGCGCATGCGTCACAGTTCCTGGTAACTGTAGCTTATTTGCAAAAATTGTCTGTGGGAAGCACCTTTCAGTGCTATGACAAGCAATCAGGTAGTGAAAGACCTATGAATTAAACTCTGAATGAGCTGATGCATCCGCTTGGTAAAATGCAGCAACAGCTGGAAAGACCATGTATCTGAACTCTGACCTCTCTGCAGAACTTATCATCAGTTGATGGAATGGCACGACAAGCTTGGACTTACTTGGTCTTACTGTCTTCACTATCTTTGCATTAATCAATACATGGAAAAGACTGGATCTTTTCTATATATTTTTGGCATAGAAGTCTGATCACCTCTTTATTTCTTTAGTTATAGCATATAAAGTTGGGATGCTGAGCATATTGGGTCATGCTAAAGAACTGCATTTTTACTAGCACCGTCCCTAATTGACAGCTGTGTTTTAGCTCAACTAATCATCAGACAGGGTTTTTGTGCCTACTTTACTTAGCCCTTAAGGAAGGCTTCTCATATATAACTTCTCCTTATCTGCAGGCCTAAGTAGGTTTTCCTAATGACACCATCATTAGGAAGCCCAAAAGAAAAGCTAAATACACATTTGTTGCTGTCAAGTTTTTAGTATTTATTATGCATTTACTTGTTTATCTTGGCATTGGAATTTAAATGTGGCTCCTTCTTGATGCCAGGAGTACATGTACAAGTGAGTACGAGTGGTGTACTTGTATTTCACAAGTACAAGAAAATTAGTGAATTTGATAAATTATTATAGCTGGTATCATATGCTGTGGTTTTGGTCTTTTTTCTTCATGCAGTTCTGCCTCAGTGCAGGTTTTGTTATGACCATATATTTTCATTTTGTCTATATTGCATGTTAGTGGGCAAAATTGTTGTTATCGCTCTGCTTCAATGTTATATTAAGTAAACACACATATATATGTCAGAGAAATAGAAATCATATACTTGAATTCTTCAATCTCTTCAATTTTAAATTGTATAAACTTGTACTTAAAGGTGCACAATTTCAACAGAATTTTCATTAGCATATATTCTTGTGTCTTTTAGAGTGAGATAAAACACCTTCTCAGGGAAAGAAAGAGCTAACAAGAGGCTAATTGTGTATTTATATATAATGTTGCTCTCCGAACCTATCATAATGCATTTTCTTTACTGATCTGCCTGTTTCATGTCTCCTGCACAGAAAACTCCTTTTGCTTAACTTTAAAATTTATGTCTAAAGATCATACTATGTTTTTCTCCTTAATAAGCTTAATGCAGGATCATTTCTGCATGCTGCTGAACAGTTTGACCCAAGTCCAAACAAGCACTAAAGCTTAAATTCAAGCATCCAAGTCGCAAGACTGAAATGAATAGAAAATTATGTGATTAAGTGCTTTGTTGGATGGAGGCCAGAGTGTTCAATATCTTGAAGGCCCTTGGAGCTATGAACAATCTCATCTCAGAAGTACTCCCATTTTAAGAACCTGTATAAAGTTTCATCTTACCAAAACTAGAACTTTGAATTTATAGATGTACCTTACCTTTACTGCTATGAAAGTCAATGGAACATTGTTAAGGGGAATATGATTTTAGAGTACTGTTAACTGTACACACTTTAATTGGATGACATCAATATACCAGTTTTATATTCTTCATTCTTGTCTAACCAAGCAAATAATTTGAGAGAACCTCATCTGAAGTGTAGTCACTGATCTAAAACATCTTCTTCTCACCCTGTTCACATGACAGTCTTAGCAGTCACCTCAGCTCCTCTTGTATCCAAGTTAGGTTTTTGTGGTCTAGATCAGAGAATGAACAGATGGGACACAGAACTGGTTGAAAGACTGGACTCAAAAGGTAGTGATGAAAAGGTCATATTCTATCTTGGGAGTAGTAGCAAGTGAAGTACTTTAGGGGTCTATCCTGGGACCTGCCCTGTTTAACATCATTATTTCTTAATGACCTGAAGGAGGTGATGGAGTGCTTGCTTATCAAGTTTGCAGATGACTTCAAATTGGGTAACCAGTCAATAAGATTGAGGTAATAACTGCTATCCAGGACAGGCTGGAGGAATGAGCTGCCAGGAACCTTATGAAATTCAATCAGGATAAATGCCAAGTCCTGCACCTGGGAAGGAAGATTCCCCTGTAATGACAGGCTGAGGCCTGACTGGCTGGGGAGCAGATCTGCTCAAAAGAACCTGAGAGTGCTGGTAGATGGTAAGCAGGATATGAGCCAGCAGTGTGCAGCAACCAAGGCTGTACTAAGCATGGCCAAGAGTTCAAGGGGAATGGCTGTACCCCTTTACCTGGCACTCATTTTACCATGTCTACAGCACTGTGTTCTGGTTTTGGGCCCCTCTGTTCAAGAAAGGCATCAATAGACTGGAGTGAATTCAGTGGAGGGCCTCCAAGCTGGCAAGAGACTGGAGCATTTGCCCTGTGAGGAGGGGCTGAGGGATCTGGGCTTGTTCAGCTTCACCAAGTAATGGCTTCGAGGGACCTAACAGCAGGCTACATCCCTGCCTCCCCAGCACCTGCAGGCAAGTCATCAAGGGGATAGAGCCTGGCTCCCTAAAGTGGTGCAAGGTGAGTGGATGAGAGACAATTGCCAAAAGTCAAACCAAGGAGGATCTGATTATATACAAGAAACACTTTTCCTTTGAGAGGATAATCAGGCAGTGGAACAGGCTGCCTAGAGGTTATGCAGTCTCTATCCTTGGGGCTTTTTCAAGAGCTTGATCAAACTAGATCAAGCTCTAAGCAAGCTGGTCTACCCTCAGAGCTCGCCCTGTTTTGAGCAGGACACTGGATTTAGGTGACCTCCTGAGGGTCCTTCCAATTTGAATTTTCCTGTGAGCCTGTGATATTTATAGCATCATTACTCCTGTCATGAACCTTTTGAAATTATAACCGCTCAAAAAAGAACTTATGTCCTTATTATATGTGTCAACAAAAGGAAAAAAATGATAAGACAAAAAAAAAATATATTTTCAGAAACCTCTTGAGATAGGCAAGTTCCATACTGTTTTTTCAGTGACCACATGGCTTTCTGGACTTTGAGACTGTTATTCCTTCATCTTTTTGACTGCTTTGAAGATTATTCTGGAGTTAGGGAGCTTCTAGTCCCTCAAAAACCTTTCTGATATTGTTGTCCTTTTTGTAATTTCTATATTCATTGTGTAAGGCATTATGGTGGAAATAAAATAAAATATTAATCCCTGGGAGCTGTAGGAATAAATCTATAAAGTTCATAAGAAGCACAGGTAAAAATTATGCAAGTGTTAGTATGTGCATGCTCTAAGGGCAATGTTGATTTATGGTATGTTAGCTATAAATAAAAACAAACAAACAAACAAACAAACAAACCCCAACCTCACTACAAAGAAACACAGTCTGCAAAATATAACTGCAATTATAGTTTAGCACAACTTAAAACAAGAGTTCATTATTTCCTTAAGACTTCTTTCTGTTTAATAATCCAGATAAATTTTTGTAGTGGCATGAGCCAGGTGGAAGTATATAAGCAAAGGTTATAAATAATTGATTGAACTACCTTGTGTTGAGCAAAAACCAGCTTTTATCAATGAAGTTCTAAGAGATTTCATCTATCCCAATATTCTTAAAAGGATTATGGCAACAAGAAAGACAAAGTGAGCTCCTTATCATTCCACCAGCATTAATTTTTCATGATAGCAAAGGACTGAGTAGCTGACAGAAAATGGAACAGACTCTACATATTATCTGAGAACTGTAAAAAGGAACAAAGAGAGTATCTTGTATATTGAATTTCTTATTTGTATTAGTTTCTGGTTTTAAAATATGCATAAATATATAACAAAGGCAGATTAAAAAACAAACAGATAAAAAACCCCAACAACCCATGAACAGATTTGTGAGCCATGCAGCTAAATCCCAAGGCATTTTCTTCTGGATTTCTTAACAAAAATAAATTATCTGGCATTGTCATCCATAATGTATTGAGGTCAACTAAAACTTAAGCCACGGATGCTTGGTGAATTTCTAAGAATAGTGAGCTATGTATATACTGGCATGAGGAAGTGTTTCTGTTATTTATTTTCTCAAATTATGCTTCTAAAACCTGCTGTCTTATAAAGCAATAATACTGCTTATTCTTGTATATGTCGAGATGCAGAAACAACCTCTTGTTGTTAATGGGAAATGGGAACAATTTATATACTACTAGTTTCAAAGTTCTTGCATTAATTTTCAACCTTCTCTTTCATTAGAGTTTCCATTGAAGAAAATTAATGAAAATTGAGGAAACTAATCCAAACTTCTGTTCTTCAGCCAAGCAGCACAGACAAAAGACAAATCATGCATTACCCTAAAAAAAAAAAAAAAAATGCTTTTATTTTATTAATTCATTTTATGTTCATTTTATTAACAAAATAAAGGACCTGTTCTTAGTTAAAAAATGTAAGTCTGTCAGATTAAAAACCAATTTGCTTTAATTTTCTCTGATAAATTTGTGCATGTATTTATCATGGATAAAAATACTTTTATGCTTACTGTTAACATCTCCTGATTAAAAACATATTAATAAATAAAATGTAATATTGCAACCTTTCTAAGGTAAGGTTCTTTGACTTACAGTATTTGTCCTGTATAGTATTATTACTGAAACATGCCACATTTGCAAAGATTTAGGTCATGTGCATACTAGATTATTTTCATTTTATTGATGAAATCCAAACTATTCATGTAAACTAAGCCATTATGTTACAACTGGCTTTTCACCTATTCTATCAGAAATTGACATTAACCCTATAACACTTTCAGTAGTGACAATGAAAATTACTTTTTCTATGGAAATAATTATATGCACAAACCATGGCTAGTTGACATGACTGGTGACATTCACCTCTGTCAAAACCTTGAATCTTCAGTAAAAGTAACATCCAAGCTGATGCTTAGAATTGCATACCATAGGGGAAGCTGTTTCAGATATTGATTTACTGAATTTCAAATAAGTACTCTCAAGACATTCAGATGTTTTAACGTTTGTGTTTATATTTCTGGCAATTTTACCTCTTACAGTTTAAATTATGTTACTGTAGCCTCAAACCCCTAAGGCATATAGTGATAATTGAGTACATACAGGACTAAAATTACACATAATCCTTAAAATTACAGATGATCCTAAGAATGTCACTAAATTGACATTTAGGGCTTCTGCATTAGATAAATTAGTTTGTAAAAATTCAGCCTGTATCAATTATAAAGTGTAATCTTAGAATTAAGTGATCCACAAACCTGATGAAATCATTGAAAGTTTTGGCAATCTCTTTTCTATTTCCCTGTAGGCTCTCTGCTCACTCCTAGTACCATATCTGTAGTAGCTAAATTCTGGGGCTGTATAATTCTGCACCATTTTTTAAATTTTTAAATTTTTCTTACGGTTGCATTGTATACAGGTTTCAGCAAACCTGTATCAATTCAGGTGACTGCCTACCTCCATGATGAAGTTCTCATACTCCACCTGCATGTTATTAACACACCTTTTCATGTCAATACCATCTTTGGCTTTTTTGAACAACTTGTATTTTCCAATACCTGTAATCCATTTCTGATATCAAGTCCATTTTTGATGTGCACGTTTCTGATGCTCAGTAATACCCAGATTTATATCCTGCACCAGTAATTCAAGTTCTTCTATTTTACTCTTGAGCTCTTGCACTACACTGCAAACATTTCATTTGCTACTTAGCATTTCCTGCTTGGGTTGAGTGCTGCACTATCAGCTCTTCACTATCATCTCCCTGGTTACAGGTACCAGGTTCTTCATCATTATTAACACATTCTTTGCTTTTTGTGTGAGGACCCTAACATCTGTTTACATTGTTTCTTTTCTTTGTTTACTTTTTTACATACAATAATTACATATAGCATATACACTGCATCTCTCACAGATTTCTTCTTAAATAAAATTCTTATTAGTGATAGAAGTTGTGATTCCAGAAAAAAATTATTCCTGAAGAAAGTAATTCCTGAAGGAGTCCATCCGTACACAATAACAAATGCTCATAGTCAAAAATATATAAAAAAATGTTGGTTTTCTGTATTGGGTGTGTGTGGCACGGTTTTCATAGCAGGGTGGGGGGGGGTGCAAGGGTGGCTTCTGAGAGAAGCTGCTGGAATCTTCCCCTATATCCAAGAGAGCCAATACCAGTCTGCTCTAAGATGGACCCGCTGCTGGCCAAGGCTGAGCCAACCAGCGACAGTGCTAGTGCCTCTGTGATAACATATTCAAGAAGGGGAAAAAATGATGTGGCAGGCACAGAAACTGCAGCCAGAGAGAGGAGTGAGAATGTGTGAGAGAAACAGCCCTGCAGACACCCAGGTCAGTGAAGAAGGAGGGGGAGGAGATGCTCCAGGCATTGGAGCAGAGATTCCCCTGCAGCCTGTGGGGAAGACCATGGTGAGATTGCAGGCTGTCTCCTGCAGCCCTTGGAGGTCCATGGTGGAGCAGATATCCACCTGCAGACTGTGGAGGACCCCATGCTGGAGCAGGTGGGTGCCCAAAGGAGGCTGTGACCCCGTGGGAAGCCTGTGCTGGAGCAGGCTCCTGGCAGGACCTGTGGAGAGAGGAGCCCACACTGGAGCAGGTTTTCTGGCAGGACTTGTGACCCCACGGGGGACCCACGCTGGAGAAGTTTGCTCCTGAAGGACTGCACGGCATGGAAGGGACCCACGCTGGAGCAGTTTGTGAAGAACTGCAGCCTGTGGGAAGGACTCAGGTTAGAGCAGTTCATGGAGGGCTGTCTTCCATGGGAGGGACCCCACTGCTGGAGCAGGGGATGAGCGTGAGAAGTCCTGCCCCTGAGGAGGGTGAAGTGGCAGAAACAACATGTGATGAACTGACCATAACCCCCATTCCCCATCCCCCGGTGCTGCGTGGAGGGGCAGGTAGAGAATCTGGGAGTGAAGCTGTGCCCAGGAAGAAGGGAGGGGTTTCATTTCTCATTACACTACTCCTGTTGATTGGCAATAAATTAAGTTAATTTTCCCTAAGTTGAGTCTTTTTTGCCTGTGATGGTGATTGGTTGAGTGATCACCCCCTGTTCTTATCTCGACGCATGAGCCCTTTGTTATATTTTCTCTCCTCTGTCGAGTTGAGGAAGAGGGAGTGATAGAGTGGCTTTGGTGGGCACCTGGCATCCAGCCAGGATCAACCTACTACATTTTCTTAGGTTGATTTAATACTTTATTAACTGTTGCATTTTTTCATCCTCTTTATGGACTGCAGACTTAAATTTATTGCTACCTGAGTGTTCAGATGTTTGAATGTTTGCTTATTGTAGCAACATTACTGGAAAATCCCAATATGAGGTCCAATGTATGCTCACAGCCCAGAAAGCAATTGTATCCTTCATCAAAAGAAGTATGGCCATTAGGTGGAGGGAAGTGATTGTCCCCATCTACTCCGCTCTCGTGAGACCCCACCTGGAGTACTGTATTCAGCTCTGGGGCTGCCAATATAAGAAAGACATGCACCTGCTTGAGTGGGTCCAGAGGAGGGCCACAGAGATGATCAGGGGGCTGGAGCACCTCCCCTATGAGGACAGGCTGTGAGAGTTGGGGTTGTTTAGCCTGGAGAAGAGAAGGTTCCAGGGAGACCTTATAGCAGCCTATCAGTATTCAAAAGGGACCTACAGGAAAGATGGGGAGGGACTCTTTACCAGGAACTGTAATGATAAGACGAGGGCCAATGGTTTAAAGTAAAGTAGGCTAGATTTAGATTAGAAGTTAAGAAGAAATTCTTTACTGTGAGGATGGTGAGACACTGGAACAGGTTGCCCAGAGAAATTGTGCATGCCTCCTCCCTTGAAGAGTTCAAGGCTAGTTTGGATGGGGTTTTGAGCAACCTAATCTAGTGGAAGGTGTGCCTGCCCATGGTAGGGGGGGTTGGAACTAGATGATCTTTAAGGTCCCTTCCAACCCAAACCATTCTATGATCTATGTTATATGAAATCTAGCATTTAGTCCATTTCCTCAGTAAGGAATAATCAGTGGATTCCCTTTTTCAGAAAAAGTTTTTTTCTAGCTATGAGTCCCCATTTTTTGGAGGGCCCAAAGTTTTATGATCATTGGGTGGCAGCTTTTCTGGCAGAATTGTCCAGCGCCCCATGATTTAGTAGGACCTCCGTTCAATAATTTTATCAATGATCTAGAAGCAGGTGTTGAATACTCCATTAGCAAGTTTGCTGATGATACTAAACTGGGAGGTGCTCTTGACTCTCTTGAGGGGCAAGATGTCTTGCAGAGGGTTCTAGATAGATTGGAGCAGTGGGCAATCATCAATGGCATGAAATTTAACAAGACCGAACATTGGATTCTGCACCTGTGATGGAGCAATAATGGACACAAGTATAAATTGGGAGAGGAATGGCTGGAGAGCAGCCCTGCAGAAAGGGATCTGGGGATGTTGGTTGCCAGCAGGCTCAATATGAGTTAGCAGTGTGCCTTGGTGGCCAAGAGGGCAAACTGCATCCTGGGGTGCATCAAACAGCATAACCAGTCTGTCAAAAGAGGTGATTATCTCACAGTAATCAGTGTTGGTGCAGCCTCACCTTGAGTACTGTATGCAGGTACTGAGCCCCACAATTTATGAAGGATACGAAGATCCCTGAATGTGTCCAGAGGATGGCAACAAAGCTGGTGAAAGGCCTGGAAGGAATGTCCTATGAGGAGTGGCTAAGCACTTCGGGTTTGTCTAGTTTGGAGAAAAGGAGGCTGAGGGGCGACCTCATTACTCTCTACAGCTTCCTGAGGAGGGGAATTGGAGAGGGAGGTGCTGATCTCTTCTCCCTGGGATCCAGTGATAGGATGTCTGGGAATGGTTCAAAGCTGTGCGAAGTGAGGTCCAGACTTGACATTAGGAAGCATTTCTTTACTGAGCAGGTGGTCAAACACATTAACAGATTTCCTAGAGAGTTTCTTGATGCCCCAAGCCTGTCAGTGTTTAAGAGGCATTTGGAGAATGCCCTCAATAACATGCTTTAACTTTTGTTCAGCCCTGAAGTGATCAGGCAGTTGAACAGATCAGATCAGATCCTAGTTGTAGGTCCCTTCCAACTGAAATATTCTATTCTATTCTATTCTATTCTATCCTATCCTATTCTCTAAAATATGTCTCCAATATCTGAGTTCTGCCCTTGCAGGAGGGAGCCAGGAACTCCTGGCATTTTCAGCTGTAACTAGGAATCTAAAAAGTTCTACTGCAAACACTGGAAATCTCTGATTTAGACTGGTTATTAATATTTCAATACCTTTGCCTTCCTAATATTATGAAGCCCGGAGAACGTTTGCACTAAATTTTGGAAAACTGGAAAGGCTGGTGATATCCTCAATCCAGGCAAATTTTCCAGGCAAAACTGTTGTTTATTTTCTAAAGCACATCAAGGCAAAATAGGGATATAGAAACTGCATTCGAAAAGGTTTGAAGCCTGTTTTCTCCTGTACACAGATATTTTTGGCATGTAGTCCCTTTTACAACCTAAGTGCCTTTTTTTCCTATCCTGAAGTTTGTTCTTCAGTCTTTTAAGGTCTGTATTCTTCTAATTGTAACTTCCAATAGTTATTTATTCCTGTCTTAACTTTTTTTTCTTGTTTTTAATTTGAATACCTAGTCTGAATCCCAGGGAATTTTTTTATAACCAGCAGTAACATCTCTTCTTTCTTTTAGTAGATTAAATAAGCCTATGACTTTAAGTTTCCTCTCACGTTGTCAATTTTCTTTTCCCTGATAAACTTAATAGTTATTCTTGGCACTTGTTCCAGTTTGAACAGATCTTTCATAAATGCAAGTGACTAGAATTTTATATCAAATTGCAATTGCATTGTTATCAAACTTTATTTCATACAGTAACATTTATTCTTTTCTATCTTACTATCTTCATCTTCATCTTCTGATATCTCATTTTGGATCCTGTTTATTATTTTCATGGTTGTATCCATTTTTGGCTCATAATTATCATACTGTACTGCAGTGAATCTTGACTGTAAGCATTTTAGGTACACAATGCAAACTAAGTAGCAATAGGAAAATAATTCATAGAATCATAGATTCATGGAATAGTTTGGGTTGGAAGGGACCTTTAAAGGTCATCTAGTCCAACACCCCCTGCAATTACCAGGGACATCTTCAACTAGATCAGGTTGCTCAGATCCCTGTCCAGCCTGACCTTGAATGTTTCCAGGGATCTACCACCTCTCTGGGAAACCTGTTCCAGTGCCTCACTACCCTCATTGTAAAAAATTTCTTCCTTGTGTCTAGTCTCAATCTACTTTCTTTCAGTTTAAAACCATTACCCATTGTCCAATCACAACAGGCTCTACTAAAACATTTGTCCCCATCTTTCTTATAAGCCCCCTTTAAGTATTGAAAGGCATCAATAATGTCTCCCCAGAACCTTCTCTTCTCCAGGCTGAACAACCATGTTGTGGGTTGACCCTGACTAGGCACCAGGTGCCCACCAAAGCCATTCTATCACTCCCGCCCCCTCAGCTAGACAAGGGAGAGAAAAGATAACAAAGGGCTCATGGGTTGATATAAGGACAGGGAGAGATCACTCAACCAATTACCATCACAGGCAAAACTTGGGGAAAATTATCTTAATTTATTGCCAATCAACCAGAGTAGGGTAATGAGAATTAAAACCAAATCTCAAAACACCTTCCCTCCACCCCTCCCTTCTTCCTGGGCACAGCTTCACTCCCAGATTCTCTACCTACCTCCACGCAGCAGTGCAGGGGGATGGGGAATGGGGGTTATGGTCAGTTCATCACACGTTGTTTCTGCCACTTCACCCTCCTCAGGGGCAGGACTTCTCACGCTCATCCCCTGCTCCAGCGTGGGATCCCTCCCATGGAAGACAGTCCTCCATGAACTTCTCCAATATGGATCCTTCCCACAGGCTGCAGTTCTTCATGAACTGCTCCAGTGTGGGTCTCTTCCATGCCATGCAGTCCTTCAGGAGCAAACTTCTCCAGCGTGGGTCCCCCGTGGGGTCACAAATCCTGCCAGAAAACCTGCTCCAGTGTGGGCTCCTCTCTCCACAGGTCCTGCCAGGAGCCTGCTCCAGCACAGGCTTCCCACGGGGTCACAGCCTCCTTTGGGCACCCACCTGCTCCAGCATGGGGTCCTCCACAGTCTGCAGATGGATATCTGCTCCACCATGGACCTCCAAGGGCTGCAGGAGACAGCCTGCAATCTCACCATGGTCTCCTCCCCCTCCTTCTTCACTGACCTGGGTGTCTGCAGGGCTGTTTCTCTCACACATTCTCACTCCTCTCTCTGGCTGCAGTTTCTGTCTCTGTCACTTTTTCCCTTCTTGAATATGTTATCACAGAAGCACTAGCACTGTCGCTGGTTGGCTCAGCCTTGGCCAGCAGTGGGTCCATCTTAGAGCCAACTGGTATTAGCTCTCTTGGATATAGGGGAAGATTCTAGCTGCTTCTCATCAGAAGCTACCCCTGTAAACCCCCCCTCCTCTACCGAAACCTTGCTACACAAATCCAATACAAACTCCAACTCTATCAGCCTTTTCTCATAGAAGAGGTGTTCCAGCCCTATGATCATTTTTGTGGCCCTCCTCTGGACCCACTTGAACAGGTCCATGTCTTTCCTGTGCTAAGGACTCCAGAGCTGGATGCAGTACTCCAGGTAGGGTCTCACCAGAGTGGTGTAGAGGGGAAGAAGCACCTCCCTCAACCTGCTAGCCACGCTTCTTTAGCTGCAGCTCAGGATATGGTTGGATTTCTGGGCTGCGAGCATACATTGCTGGGTCATGTCCAGCTTTTCATCCACCAGTACCCCCAAGTCCTTCTCTGCAGGGATGCTCTCAATCCCTTCTCCCCCAACCTGTACGATACCAGAGATTGCCCCAGCCCATGTGCAGGACCTTGCACTTGGACTTGTTGAACCTCAGGAGGTTCATATGTTCCCACTTCTCAAGCTTGTCCAGGTCCCTCTGAATGGCGTCTCATCCCTCAGGCATGTCAACTGCAGCACTCTGCTTGGCGTCATCCACAGACTTGCTGGGGGTGCACTCAATCCCACTGTCTATTTCACTGATGAAGATATTAAACAGTACCGGTCCCAGTAGTGACCCCTGAGGGACACCATTTGTCTATCTGAACATTGAGCCATTCACCACTATCCTCTGGATGCAACCATCCAACTAATTCCTCATCCACTGAACAGTCCATCCAGCAAATCCATCTCTCTCCAATTTAGAGAAAAGGATGTTGTGGGGGACCATGTCAAATACCTTACAGAAGTCCAGATAGATGACATCCATAGCTCTTCCCTTGTCCACTGATGTAGTCACTCCATCATAGAAGGCCGCTACGTTGGTCAGACAGGACTTGCTCTTGGTGAAGCCATGCTACCTTTCTTGAGTAAACTCCCTGTCCTCCATGTGACTTAGCATAGCTTCTAGGAGGATCTCTTTCATGATCTTCCCAGGCACAGAGGTAAGGCTGATAGGTTGGCATTTCCCAGGGTCCTCCTTCCCACCCTTTTTAAAAATGGGTGCAATGTTTCCCTTTTTCCAGTCACCAGAGACTTCACCTGACTGCTATGGCTTTTCAAATATCATAGAGAGTGGTTTGGCAACTACATCAGCCAATTCCCTCAGGACTCTGGGATGCATCTCATCAGGTCCCATAGACTTATGTATGTTCAGGTTCCTCAAGTGGTCATGAACCTGACCTTCTTTTGTAGTGGGAGGGACTTTGCTCCCTCAGTCCCTGTCCTGCAGTCCATCCACTAGAGATGTGTGGGAAGAGAATTTGCCAGTGAAGACTGAGCCAAAAATGTTGTTCAGTGCTTCAGCCTTCTCCTCATCCGTTGTTGCCAGTTTTCCAGTTGTGTTCATCAGGGGCATATGCTTTCTTTAACCTTCCTTTTCTGGCTGACATACCTGTAGAAGCCCTTCTTATTATTCTTTGTGTCCCTTGACAAATTCAGCTCCAGCTGTGCTTTGGCCTTCCTGACCCCATCCCTACACAACCAGGCAGCATCCCTATACTCTTGCCAGGATACCTGTCCTGCTTCCGCTGCCTGTGCATTTCCTTCCTGATCCTTTCAGCAGGTCTCAACTCAGCCATGGTGGTCTGCTGCCTTCCTTTGCTGATTTCTTAGAGATGGGTATCAAGAGCTCTTGCACCCTATGGAAATCCTTAAAGATTGCATCCTTAAAGATCTGCCAGCTCAGTTCTGCTCCCTTGTCTCTGTGGGCAGTTTTCCAAGGAGTCCTGTTGAATAACTCCTTGAACAGCTAGAAGTTTGCTTTCCTAAAATTCATGGTCCTGACTTTAGTCTTCACCTGACCCATATCCCTCAGGACTGCAAAACCCACCAGTGCATGAACACTGCAGCCCAGGCTGCCTCCAATCTTGATGTCACCAATTAGCTCACTTGTGTTGGAGA
The DNA here is from genome assembly GCA_013401275.1 of Pandion haliaetus. Taxonomy (NCBI): domain Eukaryota; kingdom Metazoa; phylum Chordata; class Aves; order Accipitriformes; family Pandionidae; genus Pandion; species Pandion haliaetus. Next base: position 76,859 of record VYZV01025157.1, on the reverse strand, counting down.
TCAACAGGTCCAATATCGCATCCCCTGTGGTACGGCTGTCTACTACCTGGCTTAAGAAGTTATCCTCAGTGCACTCCAGGAGTCTCCTGGATTGCCTGTAGCTCACTGTGCTACTTTTTCAGCAGATTTCAGGGTGGTTGAAGTCCCCCTGCAGAATGAGAGCTTGTGAGCGTGATGCCTCCTGTAGCTGGAGTAAGAAGGTTTCATCAATAGGCTCCTCTTGATCGTGCAGCTTGTAGTAAACACCAGCCACAAGGTTCCCTTTGTTGCCTCGGTCTCTAATTCTTACCCGTAAGCTTTCAACCCACTCATGGCTATTCTTCAGAGACACCTCTTCACAATCTATCCATTTCTTGATACAGAGGGCAACACCTCTGCCCCTCCTTCCTTACCTGTCCCTTCTGAACAGCTTTTAGCCACCAGTAGCCGCACTTCAGTCATGGGATTTGTCCCTCCAAGTTTCAGTAATGTCAACCAGGTCATAGCTTTCTAGCAACACAATGGCTTCCAGTCCTCCTGTTTCTTGCCCATGCTGTGTGCATTGGTGTAGAGGCACTTCAGCTGGGCTGTTGGCTGTGTCACCTTCTTAGAGGAGCATCTCTTGATTCCTTTAAGGTATTTTGCTGGTGTTCCTCTGTTGGCTCCTCAGGACACCCTGGCTCATCTCCCGTAAGAGTTCAAGTGTGCTGCAGTATACCCAGCACATCTCAGAACAGGCTGAGGGCCCTCGCTAGCACTCTGTCCCTCTAACCTTGGCATGTCATCCCATGGCTTGTCATGGGTGAGACTGGTATTATCCCCCTCCCCTTCGAGTCTAGTTTCAAGCTCTGCCCATGAGCTTTAAACCAGCTTCAAAAAATGCTGACACTGTTTGAGCCACAAATCTAAACACTGAAAAGATGATTTGTACTTTCTGATAATAGTCTAATTCTTGCAGATTCAGTCAGTCTTTTGCATTAACCTTAGCATCCAAGAACCACCATTTAAGTTTATGCAGCTATGAAGGAACTTTTAGTCTTAAACCGACAGAGATATATTGAGTCATATTAAGTATGAGGAGAAAGCAAGAAGTATAATCTTCTTTCTAGAAATTTTCATTAATAACTCCCCAAATAAGGTTCCTTAATTTTTTGCAATGTTTTATAACATGTAACACTTCCTGGATGTTGTTAATATTTTAGTGGAAATGTGAGGCTTTTAAGGAGAAGGTTGGAAGAACAACTAGTATTAATATAAATTGCATTTAAGCAACATCAGGCAAGTGTGCTGGTGACATAGCAGAATAGATAGGTGGCTTCATCCAAAGCCATATGATGTCAGCTGGAGCATTTCCCCAGAGTTTCCCTGACTTTGAATGAGAGTGAGGACAGGGAAACAGAAGAGGAAGAGGATAAACTGATGAAAACAAACTTAATTAAAATTTTGAACTATATCTCTGCTTCCTAAACTTGATGATTCAAAGGTCAGCCCATATCTTACTTTTTCTGATATTAAGGTAGTTGTTTTATATTTTAATTCCAAGAAGTAAGTGTGTACTACTAAATATTTTTTGCCATGTATCTTGTCTCTCGTGAGTTGTTATGAATGGTGATACTCTTAACAAAGACAAGCATAATCATAGATTTAATTTCATACAGGCAAACAAATGGATAGATAAAATCAATACATTCCAGGCTCAAATTTCTCAGAAAGATCACTTTTTCTTACCCAGCTATTTGCTGACAGTCCCTATAGTCAGATATATATTTTGGTTTTGTTTCACGTATGTAATCTCTAAAAGTTAATGAAGTCAAAAAACCAAATACAATTATCCAGAAGAATAACTTCAACACCTAATTTTGGTGACAACATAGGGTGAGTAGCAATTTAAATATTTGAAGAATTTATATAAGGCCAGATTTTAACTCTTCATTAGGTTTATTGCAAGGGTATGTGGAAGGAAAGAACATCCTTCCCCCTTAAGGGTATCTGATCAAGGACTTTGTCAAATGGGATGAAAAGGAAAAAGGAGAAGCTAAACAAAGAGAAGTGCAAACCTGACCAAAAAGTTAAACTGGACACCATGATGGGTTTGTGAGGCGCGGGATTTTTTTTTGGTAGCGGGGGAGGGGGCTGCAGAGATCACTCCTGTGAGAAGCTGCTGGAAGCTCCACTGGCTCCAAGTTGGACCCACCTCTGGTCCAGGCTGACCCAATCAGTGACGGTGGTAGTGCCTCTGGGAGAACAGATTTAAGAAGGGGAACCGGCAGTGGGTAGGGGGATTGGAATGTGAGAGGAACACCTCTGCAGATACTGAGGTCAGTGAAGAAGGAGGGGGAGGAGGGACTCCTGAGGAGGCTGATGGCCCTGCAGCCCATGGTGAGACGGCAGGCTGTCCCCCTGCAGCCCATGGAGGTCCATGNTGGCAGGGACCCCACGGTGGAGCAGGGGATAAGTGAGAAATCCTCCCCTGAGGAGGAAGGAGTGGCAGAGACAATGTGTGGTGAGCTGACCCTAACCTCCATCCCCTGTGCTGCAGGGGGAGGAGGGAGAGAGAACCGTGAATGGAGTTGAGCCAGGAAGGCGGGAGGAGTGGGGGGAAGGTGTTTTGAGGTTTGGGTTCACTTCCTAATATCCTCATTTTTATTTGATTTGTAGTAAATTGAATTGATTTTTTCTTCCCTAAGTTGAGCCTGTCTTTTGCCTGTGACCATAAGTGGGGAGTGATCCCTCCCAGTCCTTGTCTCAACCCACGAGCCTGCCTTTGTATTTTCTCCTCATCCCACCAAGGCCAGGGTAGGGGGTGGGCAGTGAGCGAACGGCTTCATGGTGCTTTGTTACTGGCTGGGCTGAAACTGAAACCACAACAGACACAATGAGAAGACGATGGCAACAAACAAAGCTGGTCAGTCACAGTAATTGAGCAAGTGGAGTCTCTGTGCAAGCTAATGTAGTGAGTGGGGGTCTTAAAACCTCGAGCCATTGGACTGGGAATGAGCAGTGTGAGCCCCAAAAACCATCTATTGGGAGGGGCTGGTGTGAGTGAGGTGAGTGAGTGGCTCAGCATTAGTGGCTGGAGTGGGACTGTGTGTCATAGCTTGTGTGTCTTGTGCCGGCTGCTTGGAGGGCAGTGTCTGGATCTTCCCCAAAGCATGTATGCATGTGTACCCACTAGGAAACCTCAAGCTGAACCAGCCAGTGAGTAGGAGACCCTGGGTCCAGGCAGGGGTGTCAGGTAGGGAGAAGGCCCATGCTGGTATTCAGGGGGAATCCACAAGCGTGGGGTGCCTGTAGGACAAGTGTGTGAGTGTGTGTATGTTTTCTAGCAAGCACCAATCCAGACCAGTCACTTATAACATCCCTTAACATTAGTGACAAAGTCCACATTTTCTGATTGCAGAGTGCAAGAAGACACTAATATCCATTATGACAACCCCAAGTCCTATAGGGATGAGATAACAAAGTCAAAAGAGTTATTCATTTGCTTAAAATTAAGGATGTACTTAAATGTTTTCATAACCTGAGACCTGAGAATCTCTCTGGTGTCTGTTAGTGTTAACTCCAGTGAAGTCAGTGCAATCAAGTCAATAACATCAGCTGAGAATCAGATGAGAGTTTTCCCCAGAAACATTGTAAAACTGATAATTACTTGAGTCTTCTGATGGTAATTTAGTAGCTAATTAAATGGACTCTCATGGATTACTTAAGAAGCTTTGTACATGCAAATATTATTACAACTTCGGTTTGTACATGCTAATGTAGTAAAAACTTGTTAGTATTACCATGTGATAGAAGGAACTATTTTGGTATTACTAAAGATTACTTTGCAATGTGTGAAAATTATGTTCTGCTCCAGGCTTTGCCAGTGACCTCTGGCAAATTACATCAATGTTTTTATTATATTTTTTTTCCCAGTTACTCATTTAGAAAACATAAGAGAACTTCAGAGGACTGTTTATACTAATATCTAACCTAAATTATAAATCATAGTTCTCTGACTTCTACCCCAATTTTGCAACTATGGTTCAGAGAAAAGGTAAAAAAGTACCAGAATAGTTATACAAAAGTAATTCTTTGTCCAGTATCTTACGCTGCTGAAAACATGAGTGAAGATTTAGTAACACATTCCCAGAATATCTTCTCAGTCTCCAACAATTTGTTGTTCAGGGAATTCATGTCTTTCTATTTAACAGTTCTTGAAATATGAACACTTAGAATTTACTCTTTCCATTCCTTTCAAGAGAATGTCTGATGAATTGTTGTGGTTTAACCCCAGCCAGCAACTAAGCACCATGCAGCCGCTCACTCACTTCCCCCCCACACCCAGTGGGATGGGGGAGAAAATCAGGAAAAGAAGTAAAACTCATGGGTTGAGATAAGAATGGTTTAATAGAACAGAAAAGAATAATGATAACAATAACACTAATGAAATGACAACAGTAATAATAAAAGGATTGGAATATACAAGTGATGCATGATGCAATTGCTCACGACCTGCTGACCGACGCCCCGTTGGTCCCCGAGCGCCGATCCCCACCAGTTCATAAATGTCACATGGTATGGAATACTCCGTTGGCCACTTTGGGTCAGCTGCCCTGACTGTGTTCCCTCCCAGCTTCTTGTGCCCCTCCAGCTTTCTTGCTGGCTGGTCATCAGAAGCCAAAAAGCCTTGACTTTAGACTGAACATTACTTATCAACAACTGAAAACATCAGTGTGTTATCAACATTCTTCTCATACCTAGCTCAAAATCATAGCACTATACCAGCTACTAGGAAGACAATTAACTCTATCCCAGCTGAAACCAGGACATGAATAAAAAGAGCCAATAAACATAATTATTGCTAATTTTTTTCTTTCACCAACATACATATTGTCATTTTTCTGCTATTCATTAATGAAGATCTATTTCTCCATTCTTTATAGTGCTGTACTTTACTGGATAAAAAAATCTTACATTTGATAGGAGCCACACATAATATTGTTTAAGTAGTGCAAGCTTATAGTATCTCATTCCTACCTCATATAATGTAATTGTAAATGCCATGTGCTTTGACTTGACCATGAGCTTTATATGGCAATATTCCAGGAGAAAATTTAAAGCAGCCCGTGAGGATTTCAATGTAGGAAAGATAATAATCTGTTATACAAATGCCTTCTCTCACACCACCAAAACATTTAAGATCTGAAACTGGTCATCTTTACATACCTACTTGTATAAAAAGACTCAATGAAATCTTCATCATACCCCCTTGTAAAGCTTATTCTGTCCAAGCAATTCCCTCTCTGAATTGTTTAGTGATCATTCAGATTCAAGATTGCCCTTTAGTTTTGCATTTATGTGATCAATATTACATATTATGTGCCTCTGCATAATAAAAAAAATCAATTCAAACTGGGTAGCTTAAAAGTGCTTGTCTTCCTTTAGTAGTTTAACAAATCAACAACACTTTTTAAACATTTTGAACTACTTTCCACTAATATGCTAGTTGATAACGGTTATATATCAAACCCCATAACTCCCTGAAACTGCTTAGATTTATGCCCACTAATTTAGCTGGGTGTAAAATGTTTAGTGAAAACAATACATTCAGTCAGTCAGATGTAATTCTATATTGATGCAATTACAATGGCTTGGAGCCAGCACTGAGATCCTGGAAGTTTAGTATAGGCAAAGGACAAGGCCAATACACCTGGCTGTATCATTATGATTAAGATTTCTTTAAAGAACATTTGAGGTGTGGACCTCATTTTCTAATATACTTTGCAGAGTCCTACTTATCCAAAAAGCAGAGCAATAATTTTTAGATGTCTGTCCCTATGGAAGTGTGATATTTTCTGTTTTACTTACTTAACTTGGGAAGAGGGTGTTCATTTTCTGTTTTCTGTTGGCTGCTGGAATGAACCAGAGACCATACCTCGATTTTAGTTACTGTATCTTTTTTTCTGCTCTTGAGTATTGCAGTTTTACATACTTTAGCAAGTTCCTGCTTTAACATCTACTTTGAGAGAGAACAATTTCCTACGAATGTGCAGCTGGGGACTTCTAGCTTTTGCTGTGCTATTTTTTTTCACACTTGCTACTACTTTTGGTTTTTATTCCTTTCCTTTATAATATAGCCAAGCGATAAACATTTTTTAAGTCACGAAGAATGTATTTCCCCTACTACTCCTGAAAAGTCTGTGTCTTTATTATGTTTCTTTTTTTCTAGGGAAATTGGCATATTTTTTACTTATAAGAAGTCTGAAAAGTCTGAGATTTTTTTTGTTTATCTTCTTTTCATGTGGCTTTCTTTTCAGCACTCTTAGCATTCATTCTTTAAACACTTCAGCTAGTGCACTACTGACCACTGAAAATTTAAAACAGCAGTATTTATTTATTTTAGCTATGCTGCCACACCATTTTGTTTAACATTTACTGCTGTTTCTACAAAAACCTCCCTGAATTAATGTATCGCTGGCACTCTCACTGTCCACATTCTTCAAAGCGTTCACAGAATGATCAGATCATTACAGGTTTTGTATGATTCATTTGGCAAACAGTAGGCTTCACATTGACTTGCATTGACTGCTATTTTTTCCCCCTTATTTTGGAACCAGAATGTGTGAAGGGAAAGCACTCCATTGTTAGACTGTAGGTCTCTGATTCAGTCCTAATTTCAGACGCATTTTTCAATTCTCTTTCATGTATACACTGTCAAGGTACTTTTTTCGTGTTACACAAGCGTTAGTATCAATCTTGTTTGCTGATTTGTGAAGAGTTAATTCACAGTAAGTTAATTTCAAGTCCAGTGCTGACTCTGTACAAGCAGTTTCAGATCCCAGTCATGATCCTGTCTTTCACAGCGAGCCCAGGAAATGTCCCCAAACTACTAGATTCTTTCTCCTGTCATTATATTTTCTGGATACTTTTCATACTCTTCACTAACTTTTTCTGGATATACTAAAAATTCCTCATCATATATTTCATATTTTTTGCGGTAATTCTCAAATATACATGTCAAAGCTTCGTAAATCCTTGGTTTAACTTTCCAAGGACAATTTATATTAAAAACTTTCTGATACAGCTAAGTGCATTAATTTGTTCTCCACATTTTTAAAGTCCTTAACTGTGTTAGGACTTTCAGTTCCTCTGTTCTTCAGCACATCCCCTTTATTAGCCTTCTCCTGGTAATATATGCAGCTCAGGAATCATTTTGCATTCCCTTCCTCCTGCCCCTCCTGCCTGCCTTCCTTTCCTGCCTTCCTACTTCCCTCCCTCCATTCTTGTTCCCATTCTTGTTCTCCCTTTCTCACTTTCATAAATACAGAAAAGTGTTTGTGGGTTATTGTCTGGGATTTTTTTTTTTTTTTGCATTTAAGAAATTAGATATTGCTTCAATACACAGATTCAGATTCAGAACCCTACAATTCTACACAAGAGGTTTTGGGTTGTATAAAGCAAGATCTATACTGAAACAAATAAGCGATCCTAGTAAGTTGAGGAATAATATTGTTCCTGTACTTAAGATCCTCCATTTTTCACAGTTTAACTGTTATTTCTTTCTTTAACTCTGATGAAAAAGAAAAAAAAAAAAAAGGGATTATTTTCATCATCCATTGCAGTTTAGATTCTTATATATTCTGATCTATATTTTCTGCTGTCACCTGTATTTACACATGACAATTGATGTGCTCTCTTTATTTTATTTTATTGTTTGTTTTTTTTTTTTCCCTCTCATTACTCAGTTAATATCCATGACTGCCAGGGTGAAAAGAAACTGTTGATCTGTCTCACTTACGGTTTACTTAAACCAGCTTCCTTGTTCAGGGGTCATAAAATTCAAACTGTGGAGCTGATACTCTATTTTTTTTCTTTTTTTTGAAGGCAACATTTACATTCAAAGTAGGTAATTCTTTTAGTTGCACTTAATAAAGAAAATTTTGTACAAAAACATTTACTCTTGCAAAACTATTTCATTCCTCTTATTTCTGATTTAGAACTGAAATCAAATTTTGATTATTTGTTATTTTACAATGTCACAATGGCATTTCATTAGTCCACAAGGCTTTCCCTACACACACACACTAATGCAAATTACTGCAAGTATAGAATGTGAAACATATGTCAATGTGTTTAGTAGTATGGTGAAGATAAAATTCTTGCTACTTCAAAATTGTTTAGAATTCTGCTTTACTGGTTTGGAGGACTATTAGTATAGACTATATTATTTCATACACTTTACAAATTTACTAGGTTCCTGTTCTTGCTTTATTTTTATTTTGTTTTTAATAGAAATACTTTAAAAGGATAGGATGCGGTTAAGGTCTTTCCCCAAGTAAATAGCTGTGTTCTTGGAGAGAGGTGATAATTTTAGCAGTTGACCAAAAAAATAACCCATGTCAGTTTGCTAATAATAAATATTTAAATCTGCATTTGAATATTTTTAATGATATTAAATTCTTTTTCACAAGGCATAAAAAACCAAAAGAAAAACTACTGAAATTTCCTTTGATGTGATAGTAGTTTCACAATTTCTGACTTCAGAAGGGGTCATTATGATCCTTTATTTTTAAATTCTGTATAGAAATGTTCACAGATTTTTTACCATGGGGTTCAACTTCATACCTTTTCATTGTAGAATAGCCTATCCTTCTGAAAGATATCCAGTCATATATTACAAATTTCAAGAGGTGATTAATTTCAAATATCCCTGATGAAACAGCTATTTTAGCTGAAATACAGATTTTATCTCTGAAATAAATTTGTAACTTTTTGGTTTTTTTGATTTACTCATTGTCGTTTTAGCTGCCTTTTTTGATGCTTCACCTGTTGAAAACTGAAGCATTGAAATTACAGTGAGAATGTCTGCTTGAGTTATTCATTTCCTGCCAGAAAAAAAAATATATATATATTTACAAGCCTACATTTGCAATATTTACTGCCACTTTTCGGTAACTTGAAGGATTTTTCAGAGTTCTTATCTGAACAAAACTGAAACTTCAAACCCCTTGGATATCACCTATTGCAATCATAATCTGAACAACTTGGCCAGAAAGAGGGATGACTGCATTATCTCATTTGAAATGTCACAGATAGTATGACATTTCACCTATAAAAATGACTGTGGAATTATTTTTTACTGTGTAATTCATTGATGTCTATGCAAAATTTCTCCTGAGCAACTTTTCCTGCTCTATTATGTATCCAGCTAGCATAACAGAGAAAGTATTTTGGTTACTTTATCAGATTGAGTATTGAAGCCATTAAAAAAATACATTAGCGAATATATTTAGCGACTTCAGTTTAAAAATACATTTTCCACTTAAAAAAACCCGTCGCATTTCAATGTTCATATTTACTTGCTATGGCAGTAGAAACAGATTTTTTTTTCACTAATATGCAACAGGAATAAAGGATTTTTGGTACAGAATGAATTAAACCTGTCATACATTTCAGCTAAACTTAAATCGGAAATACCAATACCATGGAACATGTGTGACATTTAACATTTATAAATTCAGTCTGAAAGAGGAAGTATAGATAAAAGAACTAGAAAACTCCTCGGACAACATCTTTCTTTTCTTATACTTAAATAAAACTACTCAGAAACCTGGGGGAAAAACAAAACAAAACAAAACAAAACAAGAAAACTTCTATACAGATATTACTATTTTTAGACCTTTATTGTTCTTAAAAGGACAGGACATAGTTTCTGTCACAGTTATTTAAAGAACAAGAAAAAAATCAAGCACAAAGCAGAGCAGCTGTGACCTGTGTAAATATACAACATATTCCTAATATAACAGTTGTGTAGTTTTTATTTTGATGAAAAACTGAAAGCTAAATTTAATTTAGGATTCTGTATAGGAATATTTCTATAAAACTTTTGTAGCCTCATTTCCATACATGAGCATCCTGGGATGAACTGTTTTCTTACTTACTTTGGAAATTGCAAGGGAAGTGTCAGTGTGTTGCCTTTATTAACATCTATTATAATACAACTCTTAACTATACAAGTGCCTGCTACTTTTTCCGTAAGACCTTTTTCATTTATTGTATAGAATGAGTGATTGCAGTAGGTTGACCCTGGCCAGCAGCCAAGCATCCACATGGCTGCTTGCTCACTCTCCTCTCCCATGGGATGGAGAGAAAATAGAAGGAACGTGAGAAGTCACGTGGATCAAAATAAAGGAAGGTTATAGATGAAGCAAAAAATGTGTGCATAAGCAAAGCAAAGTAAGCAATTTTTTCACTAATTCCCATTTGCAGGTAGATGTCCCGTCACTTCCTGGAAAGCAGGGCCTCACCACACTTAATAGTTCCTTAGGAAGACAAATGCCACAACCATGAATATCCTTCTGGTATGGGTTTGTGTGGCGTGGTTTTCCTTGGTGGCAGGGGAGGGGGGCTGCAGAGGCGGCCCCTTTAAGAAGCTGCTGGAAAATTCCCCCGCGCCAAAATCTCGGACACGCCTCTGGGAGGTGAGTGACGGTGGTAGCGCCTCTGGGAGAACAGATTTAAGAAGGGGAACCGGTAGTGTGGGGGTTTGGAAACGTGAGAGGAACATCTCTGCTGACAATGGAGTCAGTGAAGAAGGAGGGGGAGGAGGGGCGCCTGAGGAGGCTGATGGCTCTGCAGCCCGTGGTGAGACGGCAGGCTGTCCCCCTGAAGCCCATGGAGGTGAATGGTGGAGCGGAGCCCCCCGAAGATGGCCGTAACTCCATGGTAAAAACCACGCTGAAGCAGTGTGAGACTGGAGAACAGCCCGTAGAAAGGACCCGCACCAGGAAAGTTCAGGAAGAACTGAAGCCCATGGAAAGGACCCGCGCCAGGGAAGTTTGTGAGGAACTGCAGCCCGTGGAAAGGAACCACATTGGAGAAGTTGGTGAAGGACTGTCTCCCGTGGGAGGGACCCCACGGTGGAGCAGGGGACGAGTGAGGAATCTTCCCCCTGAGGAAAGGAGCGGCAGCGACGATGTGTGGCGAGCTGACCCTATCCCCCATCCTGTTCCCCTGTGCCACCAGGGGGAGGAGGTAGAAAGCACCAGGAATGGAGCTGAGCCAGGAAGGCAGGAGGGGTGGGGGGAGGTGTTCTGATGTTTGGTTTCCCTTCCCAATACCTTTGTGTTTTGTTTTTGATTTGATTTGTAGTAAATTCAAGTGATTTTGTTTCTTCCCCAAGTTGAGGCTGTCTTTTGCCCGTGACCATAAGTGGGGAGTGATCCCTCCCAGTCCTTGTCTCGACCCACAAGCCTGCCTTTGTATTTTCTCCTCGTCCCAATGTGGCCAGGCGCAGGGGTGGGGGGTGAGTGAGCGGCTTCGTGGTGCTTTGTTACCGGCTGAGCTGAAACCACGACACCTTCCTTCCTCCTCATTTGGCCAGTTTTGGTCAGCTGTCCCAGCTTTGTCCCTCCCCTACTTCTTCTTCACCCCAGCCTACTTATTGTGGGGGCAGAGCTGGAAAAAGAGAAAGCTTTAACACTGTGCAAGAACTGTTCGGCCATAGCCAAAATACTGGTGCGTTATCAGCACTCTTTTATTCACATATCCAAAGTACAGCACCGTACGGGCTGCTAAGAAGAAAGTTAATTCCATCCCACCCCGACCCCACGCAGTGATACAAATTGAATATGCCCTTTTAATTCAGATCTGTGGATTTCAATCTAAAGCATCATTTTCTTGCGTGTGTGATCCTGGGCCTCATTTACTGCATAGTATCAAATCAAAACCTGAACAGAGAATCAGTCTCTTCATGGACTCTTCTGCAATAGTTATCACTGCATCATTTGAATGACTGGCGACTGTTAATGAACATTTTTCCATAATACTATGAAGTATACTGTACTATACGTAGTATAGAAGTATACTATAAGAGGATGCAAAGGGGAGAATGCTATACTAATTTAATAGTTTGAACATTGTCGTGGTTTCAGGTCAGCTCAGTCGGTAACAAAGCACCATGAAGCCACTCGCTCACCTCCCACCCCCGCCCCTGGCCACGTTGGGATGAGGAGAAAATCCAAAGGCAGGCTCCTGGGTTGAGACAAGGACTGGGAGGGATCACTCCCCACTTATGGTCACGGGCAAAAGACAGGCTCAACTTGGGAGAAAAACAAAATCAATTTAATTTACTACAAATCAAAACAAAAATAAAACACAAGGGTATTAGGAAGGAAAACCAAACATCAGAACAACCTCCCCCCACCCCTCCCGCCTTCCCGGCTCAGTTCCACTCCCGATGCTTTCTACCTCCTCCCCC
>VYZV01025157.1:43585-56280 GCA_013401275.1 Pandion haliaetus | reverse complement strand
CTCCAGCCTGAAAGCACTGGGGAAACAGCCCAAGATCTCTCAAAATTTCTACAGGTTCTCTTTGTGTTAAATGTGGTTGCAGCCTGACCTCAGCATACATACAATGAACTTATTTTTCTATTATCTGGAATTTAAATCTAATAAAATTATGAGCAAATACACAAAGGTTCATATCATTCCTACATAAAGTCACTTGTTGAATTGGCTTTAGGAACTGTCTATTCACTGCCACTTCTAGGGTTTTCCAGGTAGAACTAATGTGGCTTGCTTTTCACTCTATTTTACACAGTATTTAAAAAAAACAATGCTCATTAGGTAGCTGTGGACAAAGTGAATTAATCTTTAAGTCCATGGAACAGCTTGTCTAGAGTCCAGGCCAAGTAAGTAGTCAAGATAAATTTGCAGAAGGAATGTTCTACAAATACATGATCGGATTTAAAAACTGTTTTTCTGAGATGACAATAGCATTTGAAACATGATAAGAAGGTACTTTAAGAATCTGTGAAAGCTTTTCTAATTCAAGACATTTTCCCCCCGATTTTCTAACCTTTTGCATTTTTACCTTTTCTCAAACCATTTTTCTCTCTACTTAACTACCTTGCTTTGTTCTTTTCTTTCCTTTTCTTCCTATATACTCTTCTGAGTGTTCTCTCCTTGGCTGTGTATTTTGCCCTGCTGCTTCTTTTGAAGTCAGTGGCAAATCTCTTATTGATTTCAGTGTGAGAAAGATCAGCTTTCACTCCTTTGCTTCTCTCCATTTTACCATCTCTAATAGCTGGTAGCAAAATCCCACTGACTGTGGCTCTGATCTCTGAAGTGCTGGTACACCGTGCTTTTGAGTTTGGTCCCAGTCAGATCATTTTTTTGACAGCCAGAACTGTATCAAAATAGAAGCATTACTGTGCTGAAAAAACAATGATTATAAGCTATGTTTTATTCTTTTCAGCTAGTGCAAGTGTTAAGATTTCTTGTGTCATGTGATCTCTCTTTCTCAACCACTTATCATCTTTCAGTCATCATGCTCATGCTGTTCATTAATTCCACCTACTCAGTAAGACAAGCTGAAAAGAAGGCAGAGCAAGGCAGAAAGCAGTACCTCTTCGGTTTAGCTCATGGAATTTCTTCACCAACTACCTCAATAAAATGCAGGTGAAGATTTTGGGGATATTTATATTGATATGACTTATATCAATAGAAGCTATAAAAGCCAGCCCTGTTACTTGCAATGATTTGTTTTCATGTCTTACAATAGTAAAGATAAACATAGCAGGATACCATGTTCTCATGTTCTGCTTGATATCTTTCTTAATAATTATCCTTATAATCTTGTTATCACAAGGAGAAACTTTATCATGATTAAACATTTTACCTTAGCTTAAATACAAATGGTTAAATTTGGTCTTGGGCATAGGACCTGAATGTCTTACATTTTATCTGAAATTTAATTTTGTTTAATAGACTTGGCAGTCTATGTCTGTATGTGTGTGTGTATAGATACACATAAATCTACACACATGTACGCATACAAAAATGTAAGAGCGAGAGACAGACCATGGACAAGCGGTACGGTGTGTCTTAAGTTAGAACACCTTCAGTTAAAAGGGAACATAATGTGACAGATTGTGGTGATCTTGGGATTTACCAACATCTAAACTTATTCTTGAAGGCATTGTTTAATGCCTTCAAGTAGCAGACAAGATTTCTTTCATGGTATTACTTTACGGTGTCTGCAATAAAAAATTCTATCTAGATAGAGGAAATACGAAAGAGGTAATCTTGCATGCCTCCTAAAATCTTATTCTGTCAAGAGGAACTACTTATATGAACACTTGAAATCTTACAGTTGTGTTTTTATAATCACATTGGATTAAGCTTCCCATACCAATTCATCCCAGGTTCAACTGATATATTACTAAGTTTCTTTTCTGCACAGGAAAATTGTGAATGAAAGTCAAACATAAGACAGAAAAACACAGTGGAATGAACAAAAAGGGGAGAGACGGATATTCCAATTAAGACTACAGACATAGCTTTACAAAAGCAACTGAGGGAGTTTTTTGTGTTCATTACCTTAGCACGCTTTAAGGCACATCTGAATTTTTAAGTGTGCTTAATGATTGTTCATTAAAAATCAATTTTTTGGTAGTGTTTAAAATTGGGTATCAGAAATGCTAGTCAATATATGTAGCCCCCCCCAAAAAAGGGTTTTAAGAACATTCTGATTTCCCCTAAAGATACAATTTTTGGATGGCAGAAAAAAACCTTTACACTGAAATTAATAATTTGTGGGGATTTTTTTTCCCCACTTAAAATATTGTATCAGTAAAAATCTAAAAAAATTCTAAGATAAAAAATATAGACTGGATTTAACAATACTTATCTTGACTTAGTTCTCCAACATATTTGCAACAAAACTTGTGGGAAAGGATATCCACTTGGAATTTCTAGCTAATTCATAAGGAAAGCCTTCTTTTGTATTGAGAGTCATTTGGAAACTAATCCAACTTTCAGTTAACATTACAGATAATAAACTTTGAACAATCTAACCAATTTTGCAGACTCTGCAAAAATGATAAAACATTTTGAGACCCAAGTAAAACTTCAGAAGTGACAAGGATCAACCACCTAGAAATTACTTTTACACTGAAATAATAATGGCATCGGGCTAACCTATCATTGTGGAATGGCAATTATACTGCATTAGCTTACCGGGTACTCAGCAGCAGTTTCTGTGCTACAGTTATCAACTACTACAATTCTTTTTTAATTGTAAGATAAAATTATTATCTTGCTTTATATAGTACATATAAATCACTGAAATGACACTTGTTGACACAAAAAGAAACTCCAATACACTATATTAAATGTTAGCCCACCAATGACAAAGCCACTTAGAATGTATTTCCTAGGTCTATTTGATCACACGTTTTGAGCACTATTTTGCTTCACAAGTGATGCTGGCAACTTCATCTTACTGGGTTTTGAGTGTGAATAATATCAGAAGCAGTTTGTGCTCATCAAGTTAAGCCTAAGACTTAGAGAGTTTAAAGCACTCCTCTTAACTCCATGTCACTAAGTAACTGTTAAAGAGAGAGAAAATGGGCTACTATAAGAATTTCCGTCAGAGCCTGATTGTTGTCCCCCAATAGTCAGAGGTAGTCAGGATGGCAACAAGAGACAAGAAGATATTTGAATTCTCTCCCTCTGTTAATACTGCTATGCATTTAACCAAATGACAGTTCTCAACATCTTACGATGTTACCCAGATGCAACAGAGATTCTGTGTCTTATTTCCTGAGACTGTTCTTATGTTTTCTAGTTGTATTATCTTGCATGATTTAAAAGATTTCATTTTGCTATAACTGAATTGTATCTGCAGCCTGTCTTGCTTTTCTTAAATTTAAACCCACAAACTCACATGTCTTAGCTGTTTATTCCTTCCATATAAATCCAAATCACCCAAATTTTTGCTGTTCAAGATGCAAGGCCAATTTCTGGAAAATTAAATAGAACATATTGCTTTTTTCACAATGCAGTATATTTTATTAGCTGGCATGGCTATTATTTCTAGAAATAATAGAGGAAAGAAAACTTCTTTGTAAACCAAAAAAGATTTTTATTCAGTCTTAAAAGGAGGGAACATAATAACAGTATGGAGGGTAGAAAATGGACCTTGTTAAATTGCTCTTATATTTTTGTTTCATGTTTTTATTTTCATGATATTACAGCCTTGGTGGCCAAAGGTCATGTTGAAAATTTTGCATGGACTGTAAAAATGCATGTTATCAAATCAACATATGCATTCAATAAAGTTGAAAATATTTAATTAGCATGCATTTTTCACTGAATGAGTGTATCTCTTATGAAGCCATGCACTGATATTTTATATTATATGGAAAAATATATGAAATATTTTTTTAAACAAAAAATATTTAAAATATACCCTTACATTAAAATATATTTGTTTAACATTCCAGAACAAAGAATAAATTGTGCCCTTTTTTCAGTGCAAGTGACAAGGCGTCATGGTTTCAGCTCAGTCGGTAACAAAGCACCACGAAGCCGCTCACTCACCCCCCACCCCCGCCCCTGGCCACGGTGGGATGAGGAGAAAATACAAAGGCAGGCTCGTGGGTCGAGACAAGGACTGGGAGGGATCACTCCCCACTTATGGTCACGGGCAAAAGACAGGCTCAACTTGGGGAAGAAACAAAATCACTTGAATTTACTACAAATCAAATCAAAAACAAGGGTATTAGGAAGGGAAACCAAACATCAGAACACCTTCCCCCCACCCCTCCCGCCTTCCCGGCTCAGCTCCAATCCTGGTGCTTTCTACCTCCTCCCCCCGGTGGCACAGGGGAACAGGATGGGGGATAGGGTCAGCTCGCCACACATCGTCTCTGCCGCTCCTTTCCTCAGGGGGAAGATTCCTCACTCGTCCCCTGCTCCACCGTGGGGTCCCTCCCACGGGAGACAGTCCTTCACCAACTTCTCCAACGTGGTTCCTTTCCGCGGGCTGCAGTTCCTCACAAACTTCCCTGGCGCGGGTCCTTTCCACGGGCTGCTCTCCAGCCACACACTGCTCCAGTGCGGTTTTTACCATGGAGTTACCGCCATCTTCGGGAGCCTCCGCTCCACCGTTCACCTCCATGGGCTGCATGGGGACAGCCTGCTATCTCACCCTGGGCTGCAGAGCCATCAGCCTCCTCAGGCGCCCCTCCTCCCCCTCCTCCTTCACTGACTCCAGTATCGGCAGAGATGTTCCTCTCACGTTTCCCAACCCCCACACTACCGGTTCCCCTTCTTAAATCTGTTCTCCCAGAGGCGCTACCACCGTCACTCCCCTCCCAGAGGCGTGTCCGAGATTTTGGCGCCGGGGAATTTTCCAGCAGCTTCTTAAAGGGGCCATCTCTGCAGCCCCCCTCCCCTGCCACCAAAGAAAGCCGCACCACACAAACCCATAACACAAGGCCACTGGAGCTCCGTGACTGTTTCTGATGTCCTTAGTTCAAGAACAATGTCAATGTATTATAAATAAGAGAATCACAAAAAGTATTTAAAAGTTGAGGCTCAAGGCACTAATTTTATTTAGCTTAACAAAGTACTAGCTGAAAGCAATTAAGCAATGTAGGTGGATAAAAGAAATTTGAACTTTCTTTTATTTGCATCAAAAGTACAACAAATTCCAGTGTCTAGTAGATGAAATGCAGCAAATTCAGCTGAAAGATGAGTTTACTGTAAGATCAGTAAACTTGGACCACCTTGTGGAAGGAGGTAACTTTAGCAAAAGAACCTTTTAGCTATGATTGCATATCACAGGAAGAGGCTTTAAATCAAAAGCAAACTGGAATTTATCCAGTGAAGCCTAAAGATCTGGGATATTCAGGACAGCATACTAAATAAGCACCTCTTCTAGCTTTTTAATTAATAGACTATAAAGCCAAGGCTGATAAATACTAACAAATTATTGACAGCTAGTTGCATCTTTGATCCTAACTGAATTAACTTTCTTGTCAAATGATAGATAAAAGAGGGACTATATCTTCAGATGACTTCATTACACATGGATTTAATGAGTGTGTCACTAATAATTCTGCCATTTTCAAGACCCAAAAAGGAGAAAAAAGATTCAGTTCTTCTTCTTTTAAGATCAACAACATACAATTGCTCACTGTAGTGGGTTGACCCTGGCTGGATGCTGGGTGCTCACCAAAGCCACTCTATCACTCCCCTCCTCAGCTGGACAGGGGAGAAAAAATATAACAAAAGGCTCATGGGTTGAGATAAGGACAGGGAGACATAATTCACCAGTTACTTTCACAGGCAAAACAGACAAATCTTGGGAAATTAGTTTCATTTATTACCAATCAAATCTGAGTAGTCCAATGAGAAATAAAACCAAATCTTAAAACACCTACTTCCCACCCCTCCCTTCTTCCTGGGCTAACTTTACTCCTAATTTTCTCTATCCCCTCCCCCCAAGCGGCACAGGGGGATGGGGAATGGGGGTTGCAGTCAGTTCATCACACATTGTCTCTGCTGCTCCTTCCTCCTCAGGGAGAGGACTCATCACACTTCCCCTGCTGCAGCATGGGGGTCCCTCCCATGGGAGACAGTTCTCCATGAACTGCTCTAACCTGAGTCCTTCCCACAGGCTGCAGTTCTTCACAAACTGATCCAGCATGGGTCTCTTCCATGGGGTGCAGTCCTTCACGAACAAACTGCTCCACTGTAGGTCCTCCATGGGGTCACAAATCCTGCCAGAAAACCTGCTCCAGTGTGGGCTCCTCTCTCCATGGGTCCACAGGTCCTTCCAGGAGCCTGCTCCAGCACAGGCTTCCCACGGGGTCACAGCCTCCTTCGGGCACCCACCTGCTCCAGCATGGGGTCCTTCTCAGGCTGCAGGTAGATATCTGCTCCACCATGGACCTCCATGGGCTGCAGGGGGACAGCCTGCCTCACCATGGTTTTCACCATAGGCTGCAGGGGAATCTCTGCTCTGGTACCTGGAGCGCCTCCTCCCCCTCCTTCTTCACTGACCTTGGTGTCTGCAGGGTTGTTTCTCTCACACATTCTCACTCTCGTCTCCAGCTGCAGTTTGTTGCACAGGGGGTTTTTTGCCCCTTCTTAAATCTATTATCCCAGAGGCACTAGCACTGTCACTGATGGGCTTGGCCTTGGTCAGCAGTGGGTCCGTCTTGGAGCTGGCTGGCATTGGCTCCGTTGGACATAGGGGAACCTTCTAGTAGCTTCTTACAGACGCCACCCCTGTAGCCCCCCCACTACCAAAACCTTGCCACACAAGCCAAATACACTTAATGGTTCTTCACCACTTTGTCTCTTTAGGGGATACTGTCTTTACTGGCAAAGTATTAGCAAGCTAAGAAGAGCTGGTAACTTCAAGAAAGCTTTGTTTTGGAACTTTCTGTAAGCCAACCCAAGATAGTTCCTTCATATTCGGTATGCCTATGCTATGTGCCAACAGTAGGAAATAGTTCTGTTATGAAGAAATGGTTCAGGTTCTGAGTTCCTGTAATATCACTATTTGTTGTCTGCCAGGAATATGTCAATGGTACTCCTTGTACCATTTCTGCTGCTGTTTCCAGCTTCTCTTAATATTTGTGTGGTTTTTATTATGACCTTTATAGTAATGCTTTATTTTGAATTTCACATTATGCGGTATGTGTAACATCACTGGAACTATATAGATTCTTTGCTAAAAAGATTGTATTACTGATTTCTCTTTTTTTAAAAATAATTGTTAAATAAATAGGTTATTATTATTGTGTTAGCAACATATGAGTATTATTTTTAAGAATCAGGAATATAATATGGTGGTCTAAGCCTACCAGCATAATCTAAGCAAATAATATAGCTATTCTGCCCTAAGAATCAAGCTGAAAGCTGAACCTTCTGGTACCTTTATAACCAACACGTGACCTTGTCCCTTATGAACTGATTTACAACACATTACTTCTGTTATTTACTCTTGCATTTTGTTGCTTCTACTACACGTCATGAAATTCTACTTGCTTATAGGCAAGTCCTATCTCCAATGTATGGCAATCTGTGTATTTAAATAACTTTCAAGCAGGAAATTTCTTTTTTGAATTTTAGGTAACAACTTACTCCTTTTCTCTGCAGACACTCTGAGCTTGACTTTCAACACATGATGTCTTAGCATTTGATTGGAATCAGTGAAGCAAAAAATTATATGCTCAAACAAACAGGAAAATAATTCTAATGAAAACTAAAATAAGGGACCATTGCTTTGTAGTTGTGCCTATGAAACATAGTTTACCTGCCAGCCATATTTTTGCAATTTATCAGGCTTTTTATAAATTCAGGGAGAGGGATCTGAATTACTCTCTAATGCACTATATATAAAAAAATCAGTGTATGATTGTTTCTATGGTACAAAACCAGCTTTTAGCAGCATTTTATGTCTTCCTTGGCTTTCAGATACGTTCTTCCAGAATAAGAAGAAAACTTAGCATAAGAATGTATTGTGTGTGTTTAAATTGAAAGATTTTAGCAGGGGGGTGGCTGCAGGGGTGGTATCTGTGAGGAGGAGAAGGGGCTGCCCTGTGTCAGACAGAGCTAGTTCCAGGCAGTTCCAGCTGGCTCCAACGGTCCCACCACAGGACACAGCTGAGGCCATCAGCTAAGTTGGTGGAAATGTATTAAAGAAAGGGTTAAAAACACTGTGCAGCAGCTGTGAGAGCGATGAGTGAGAAAAAAATGTGAAGTCTGTGAAGAAGCAGGGAGAGGAGGTGCTCCAGGCATGGGAGGAGAGATTCCCTTGCAGCCTGTGGAGAGGACCATGGTGAAGCAGCTTGTCCCTGCAGCCCATGGAGAGGACAATGCTGGAGCAGATATCCGTACTGCAGCCCGTGGAGGACCCCACACCGGAGCAGGTGGATGTGCCTAGAGGGAAGCTGTGTCCCATGGAAAGGAGCCCCTGAAGGGGCAGGTTGTCTGACAGGTCCTGTGGCGCATGGGAGCCATCTATGCTGGAGAAGTCTACCTGAAGGACTGTGCCCTACGGAAAGGACCTATGCTGGAGCAGTTCTTGAAGAACTGCAGTCTGTGGAAAGGACCCACATTGGAGCGGTTTGTGAAGGACTATATCCCATGGGAGGGACCCCATGTGGAGCACGGCAACAGCAGGGATGAACTGTTATGAACTGACCCCCAACTCCCCATTTCCATCTCCCCTTGGGAGCTGGTTAGTAAATGGTCACAGTGCATCTGCATATATGAGAAGGAAGCAAGTATGCAGATCACTGACTCCTTGTACAACAGTGTTCCAGCTGCACCACTGCAGTCAGGCAGTTAATATTGGACAAGCTATCCTTACTTCTTAAAGGAGCTAGTATGTACTGAGTGTAGACTTCATGGGGTACCTAGACAGTCAAAGAATAGATATTACTTTTTTGGTAATGTAGAGGGGTAAAAAAAAAAAAAAGCCAAAAAACCCCAGCACAGGCCTAGTTAGGACTGTTCTGCACCCAAGTTTCTAAGGATAATGGACAGCTAAAGTTTTTTGCAATGTGGCTTGTCACAGCCTAGGACAGAGTACAGACTTGGGTGGACCTTTAGTAGAGCCCAACATAATTGTTTTTATGTTTTGGAGGTGTTTAGATTTTTCCTGGACTACTGCCACAATCAGGGTAACACAATGGAATAAATGAGGTTTGTAAACTTCAGCTGTTGGGTGATTAAGCTATACATAAAGTGCCGGATGGTTTGGGTGTTTTTTTAACAGAATTTCTTTGGCATGTTATTGATTAGGTTGTCAGAACTGAAAATTAACATAAGGCAACAGAGGTCAATTGATCAGTTCTTTACAATTAAGTGTAGCTGTGATATATAATATGCGTAAATTTTCCTCCATGGGTTTTAGGGAATAATGCTGCCTGAATCTAAATTATATGACATATATTAGACTAATATACAGAGTTGTAAAGAACCTAACATGAGGTAATTAACCTTTTACTTATATCCCTCCAGCTCTATTAAAACCACTAATATTCACTTGCTATCTCTGAAGAGGACATTTCACCATGTTTCAGCTCAAAAAATATTCATAGCATGAAAACAATAGCTGGAAGCTAATTCTAATATATTGAGTGAGATTCTTCTCAAAAGAGCATGCAGTGAATATTTCCATTGAAATCAATCAAGTACATGGGCACGTATTTGAGGGACAAAAATAACTCATTATTTGCAAATCTAAATGAAGGAAAATATATTTACAGAGTAGTTTTAGTATTTATTCTCATATCAAGAAGAGTGCAGCCATTATTTATAACTTGTGTAATAGTTCATCTATATGTGGCTGTATTGTGGTCCTGGTGTTCAAATATGTCTCCGATTTTCTAAGTTGTGATATAAGGGCATTCTGCAGGCTGCTGAACTTCTGAGAGGATGCAACCCACAATCAATGTCTAATTATAGCTTTGTCTGGTTAAAATTAGTGTAAGGAAATTAATTATTTAGTTCTAGAGGTATAATTAAAACATTTTGTAGTTGGTTTAAAATTGAAATGAAAAAGATATTTGATTTACCCTTATATACAGTTTTCCGTCTTATGTGTAGGTGAAATAAAATGAAGGCAGATGTAATGCCATATTTTCTATTCTTCTTTCAGCTGTCTCGGGACCAGCAGAAGGTTTCATCTTGTAATCAAGTAGGAGAACAGGAAATTGTTAGTACTGATACAGAAGAAAAAACAAAAAGTGGTTTTCCTTTTTGTTTTGGCCTAGAAGCCAAAGAAGGTCATCAAAAACTATTATACTGTAGACTTACAGACATCTGATCTGAAGAGAGTAACCTAATCCTGTCAAAGGCACATTTGACTGTAGCCCCAGAAATGAAAGGCAAGTGACTAATCATCTGAGTTCATTGCCTGAGTTCATTTTTTTTTAACTATTAGAAGAGAAGCTGCACAGCCTAAAAGTAATACAAGGATGAAGGTCAGTTGAAATATTGTTGTAACAACATTTATAAAGAAAACAGCTCCAATGTATTTTGAAAAATCAAAGAGGCTTTTATACACTCACTAATAAAAGATGCCAAAGTGCTGGTAGTAGCAGATTTAAAGTGACTTTTGCTTGTGGTGATTAAACCCAGCAGGCATGCTTGTTTTAGACAGTATCTAACTCCTTTTGTGTATAATACACATAATGCATTTGCTATCACAGACAAAGAAATGCAAGAGCTTTAGTATCTCTCACATAACAGATCACATTTAGGAGATGCTTATAATGGAAGGTTTTCATCTGACTGACTGAACCTATTAGAGTGAGGCCCCAGACTGTTGTTAGCTGCTGTTCTTCTCCAGCTTTGAGACATTCCAATGATAATACTGAATTAGATTATTACGCATAGGAAAGTCTTTAAAAAAAAAAAAAAAAGTGGATTTTGAGGAAATAGTTCTTAACTAACCCTTTCTTTTCACTGTGTCCCTACTGAACAGAGATATGCAAGTAATATTCACTTTCATCTGTCCACCTCAGAGATACATAAGGACAGGTACTTTTTTGCTGTTTAGTTTCTGCAAGGGTAATAAAACCCTATTACTGAAGAGCAGTGCTCATAGCACAGAAAGTTATAAACAACACTCTCAATAAATTAAGCAAACAAATAAAATGGCTTTCCAAAAACAGTTCTCAAAAGTACTTCTCATCTTACATGCTATTGTGGTTTTGCAATTTGATGTCCTGGGCTTTCACCTTAGATGAGGCTTTCTGTGCTTGACTGCAGACTGTCTGTTTCATATTCCAATGTACACGTTATGGAGCATTGTGTTTGCCTGTCACATTATGCTTTATGGATTTTTACTTCTAACGAGAAATGTACGTGATAAAACAGAAGCATATGTCTTAAGTGAAGATTTTCATTTCACATGGACTATTTGAATGCTGCCTGTAAAATCAAGTCATTTGATTATTAAAAACATATGCTAAATAATCTATCTCAGATTTTAAGGGTGGCTATTCTATAGCCTGCTTCTTGAGATGAACACATGTACTAATACAAGTTTTAGTGTTCAGAGCAGAGATTCATGTCCACTGCAGTGCATTAGTCTCTTAGCTGCCACAGTTGTGCTCATCTGTTTCAATGGCATATGTGTTCACTCACTAGTTGTTTGGTGAAAGTAAATTAGATTGTTANCATTACTCAGCCTTGAGCACATAATAAAGCCATGACTCCTAACCAGGAGTAGCAGCACCTAGTCAGGTGAGTCCTGAGATGAAGGAATCAGGGTAGAGTCTCTGTGAACTGCTCTGGTGGGCTGCATACCTCCTAGAGACTGATGGCTATGTTACACTTCACATTTTGTAACGGGGAAAAGGAGGCACACACCTTTTACGGGAATTCAAGAACTTGTTAGCATAATAAAAATCTTAACAAACTAAATAAAACACAACATTTATTACAGTTAGTCTGGTACAGTGATACTGACATTCACAATCCAATTACTTAATCAATGCAAAACAAAGAGCAATAATAATGCAATCAAAAATTGTTACACAAAAGTTTCCTAGTGTATCCCTTTTCTTTGATGTTATGCTTACTGACCAAATACACACTACCAGTACTCCTCAAGAAGAAAGAATGAGGTGTTACATCAAGGTGTCATCATCCCAAATTTTTCACCAGGATGAGTGTGTTGTTGATGGTGGCATTTTCTTTTTCCTCAGTCCAGCATTCAATTGGGACTATTTGTGTGTGTCTTCTAACACTATTTTACACCTTACTTTTTCTTCATAGGGTCTACAGGTCCACATTATAGCTGAAGTTACTATGTATGGTATATTTTATGTGTTAGATACTTGCTCTTTGTTCATTTTGTTATCCTTAAAAGCCACTTTGTCCAGATCTCATCTCTTTAAATGACTGCTTGTGAGCTGTTTGTATTCCCAGTGTCATCCAGTGTCGTCCTTTGCCCCTTCTATCACCATGCTATGCCTGCACTCCCTTGCTCTGCATCCTGCATCTCCCTTTTCAAGGGGCAGCACTGTGCACCGTGGTTTACAAACCTACAGCTACTCCTGCTATAGGGTAAATATGCATAATCACAAGAACAGAGAGATTTTAAAACATCCTTTCAAATTTTGAAGTATTTAAGTGATAAAGTCAGCTAATCAGGGCACCAAAAGGAATGTTCTGGAGGTTCTAGATCT
>VYZV01025157.1:30717-42778 GCA_013401275.1 Pandion haliaetus | reverse complement strand
CTGTTTCTGGATTCGACTCTCTTTTAGTGCTGTGCATTAATTCTATTAACACACCTGTTGAGAAAGTTTTTGCCAAGATGAATACCAAGCACAAATGAAAGATATTTCTACAGTTCATTAAATAGGTGATAAAAAGGCAGACTGTGTGGTAGGCAATAACAGTGAGACACAAAGTAAACAATGTTTGTCTTGGCAGAGTACTAGCTAATAGTGAAATTTTTATACAGTCTTTCCAATTTATCGTGATAAAATTTGTCATACAGATCTCAGAAAAATCAAGACTACATTTACAAAACTTGTGAGACACAAAAAAGGTATCCTTATGATGTGTAAAGTCTCGTGCTAGTCTCCATACTTACATGCTCTCATATTGCTCCCAATACTCTCAGTAACTGTAAATGACAAGAAACAAACCAACCACCTGACCCAGATGACATCAACCCAACATTTAGGCTGGGGTAGAACACATGGTCTATGAACCAACCTCATATGTGCTGTATGCACATTCCCTGATAAATTACAGTTGGCACACTCATCATGCTTAAGAAATTCACAAGTTCCCATTACTCAGCCTTGAGCACATAATAAAGCCATGACTCCTAACCAGGAGTAGCAGCACCTAGTCAGGTGAGTCCTGAGATGAAGGAATCAGGGTAGAGTCTCTGTGAACTGCTCTGGTGGGCTGCATACCTCCTAGAGACTGATGGCTATGTTACACTTCACATTTTGTAACGGGGAAAAGGAGGCACACACCTTTTACGGGAATTCAAGAACTTGTTAGCATAATAAAAATCTTAACAAACTAAATAAAACACAACATTTATTACAGTTAGTCTGGTACAGTGATACTGACATTCACAATCCAATTACTTAATCAATGCAAAACAAAGAGCAATAATAATGCAATCAAAAATTGTTACACAAAAGTTTCCTAGTGTATCCCTTTTCTTTGATGTTATGCTTACTGACCAAATACACACTACCAGTACTCCTCAAGAAGAAAGAATGAGGTGTTACATCAAGGTGTCATCATCCCAAATTTTTCACCAGGATGAGTGTGTTGTTGATGGTGGCATTTTCTTTTTCCTCAGTCCAGCATTCAATTGGGACTATTTGTGTGTGTCTTCTAACACTATTTTACACCTTACTTTTTCTTCATAGGGTCTACAGGTCCACATTATAGCTGAAGTTACTATGTATGGTATATTTTATGTGTTAGATACTTGCTCTTTGTTCATTTTGTTATCCTTAAAAGCCACTTTGTCCAGATCTCATCTCTTTAAATGACTGCTTGTGAGCTGTTTGTATTCCCAGTGTCATCCAGTGTCGTCCTTTGCCCCTTCTATCACCATGCTATGACTGCACTCCCTTGCTCTGCATCCTGCATCTCCCTTTTCAAGGGGCAGCACTGTGCACCGTGGTTTACAAACCTACAGCTACTCCTGCTATAGGGTAAATATGCATAATCACAAGAACAGAGAGATTTTAAAACATCCTTTCAAATTTTGAAGTATTTAAGTGATAANTGATAAAGTCATCTAAGCAGTGCACCAAAAGGAATGTTCTGGAGGTTCTAGATCTAACACATAAAATCAGAAATACTAATGTAAACATTTATAGTATAAATGCTAAAGTACGAGTCCTATCCTATGTCAATTATCGATAGCCTAGCATGTGAAGTATTTTGTGATCTTCATAGTTGTAAAAGTTAAGATAGGCAATCATCACATTAACAGAGAAATACCTTATGTGCACCCTCTGTACAAAAGGAAACAAAATGTGATAAATAATGGGTTTGTAATGTTCAAACAGTAGTCAGACAAAACCAAATAATTTTATCCAAACATTTTTCTTTATTTTTTCTCAAGGGAAAGAAATATTACTTCCACACCCTTTCTTCAAAAAAGCTTGGAAAATGAGAGAAGGAAGGGAGAGGAGTCCCCGCTCCAGCCATGGATGAAGTTAAGAAACTCTTTCTTTTCTGCAGCTGTGGAGATGCTGTGCCATGAGACATACTTTGCACTATTGAGAAAAGCATATTACCCTGATATGTATGCCCCGCTTTGAGCAAGACAAACTGTAAAGCTACAGTCCAGCCCAGTCCAGAAATTTGCCTGTTAATATGTGCTCGAGAATGTAGTTACTAATGAAATCACATGGGAAAAAAATAAAAATCAAAGAAGCTATTTTTAAAAGCGGATGGTGAAGAAAGGTAACAACAACAACAAAACCCCTAAGAAGACAAAGAAAGAAGCTGAAGTCAAAAGACAAAATAATTTTACTTTTGGAATACCAAATTTGAAATGTAATGACTTGCTACAAAAGGTAACATCTGGTTCTGTGCAAAAGCAGATTAATGTGCGTCCCTTGACATCTTCAGAGCAGGTGTAACAAAATTGAGGAGAAATATCAAGGCCAGATTCTTTCTGGTTGGTATTCAGTTGTGTCTGAAACTCCAATTAGGTCTGCTTGATAGGTAATGAATTCCTGATGATGTCTGAGAACATAAAGTAAAATATTAGTTTTAGTGTAATTATCTCACATTTTAGTTTCTCAGTAGTATTGCAGGAATCCTTACTTGTACATCATCTGCTATTTCCATTTTGACCTGCCATCCATTAACCTTTGGTTCACAAGTGCAGAGGAGCTAGCATTTATTTCTGGGGAACTAAAGGAGGGAGGGAAATGCTAGAGGAACACACATTAGTGTATCACTGAGCTAGTTCATCTCAAATGTTAATAAAGAACAAGATTTTTTTTCAGAAGAAAAGTCTCAAAATAGTCATAGTTGCAATGTTTGTAAAGACCTGTCTTAAGCATGTGCTCATCATTCATGGTGATCTTCCACCAGCTGCAGTTACTATGATCCACCTTGCAGAAAACTAGCCCATGGAGAAGATGACTACTTAGCAAATACATAGAAATACATCTTTTGAATACACTTGGTAAAACTGGGAGCTAGAAGAGGGAGACAGGTCGTCTTTTGCCTTTGTTATTTTCAAGTGAAAAAGAAAGAACAAGTGTCACTTTTCACAGGCTTACAATCACCTGTATAAAGGTTGAAAAGTGCATTGCAGTGTTCCTTTTATCTTTTTAGGAATGAACACTCATGGCAATAACATAACATGAAGTATTACAAGAAACTATAAAGAAAAGTCAATATTATAATTGAAAGGGAAGAGACTTAGCAGGGAACCAATATCAAAGATGTAAGGTTTTAAATTATTAGTGCTTGAAGCACAGAAGCGATGCTGATCTGCAGACAGGCCTCTGGTTGAACAGCAAGTTCCTCAGAACGTAATGGAAACAAGAACTGAGTATCTGAGAGAAAATGAACATGCTGAACTAGTACTTTTATTGTATGTCCCCTAACCCTCAAACCACTAACAGTTATTGCTTTATTTTTGCCTCATCCTCTCTCACAAAAGTTCAAAACCCAACACAAGTATGTTCCTATGGATGGCTGCCAGAAGTTATGCTTTTAGTTATCATTGCTTTCTCAAATTGAATCCAATACGTGAGCTGATCTGAATGTCATGCCAAATCATTGTATCATTTCTGTATCTGCAAAATTACTCTGTAAATGTTGTACATTATGATAAATTGAAATTGCCACTTGAAAAAATAATGCCTATAAACACAACATTCGTTAAATTATTTTTTGTGAAAATATACTGTATAACTACTGTGTCTTTAGGTCACTAAGTAAAGCCACTTGGGAGAAAAGAATAGACATCAATTTGTTAAAGAGACTGAATTAGACTCATGCTACTCATAGAAAGGTATCATAACAAACAGAAGATAGACCACATAAATAACTTCAGTTGTTTAATTCCTTCCATTTTCTAGTAATTCTCCAGCAAAGAGTAATTAAAAAAAAATAGATTTAAAATAATTTCAAAAAAACATGTAAGGTTTAAAGTTTTCAAGTAAACTTTGAAGTTTTGCCTTGTAGTCATTGGATCTAAGAATTTTTTTCAGGTGGTCAGAATTCAGCGCTGCATACACCTGCTCAATACCTCATTTATCTCTTAAAAGTGGTACTTGTTCTTTTTCAAAGTTACAAGTACTTTAACAAATAACATAACTGTGAAGCTCAATGCTACTTGTGAATCATTTTCTATTCAACTTTTAATCTTCTGTAACAGATATTGGAAGCATAAGGAACAAATGCAGAGCTGGCATAACAAGATGACATTGACATTAGCTCTCATCCTGCAATTCATGTCAGTCGGCACTAAGGTTTCTTTAATATCAGCAAAGTTACAGAATTATACTTGGAATTAACATTGTCACAACTGCAAATTGTTGTTGTTGGGTTTTTTAATGCATGAAAATAATATTCTGCATTAAATCTAACATGGATTTCTATGTAATAATCTTAAACCAGGAAAATAATAATAAATATTTTTATTATATGTTTAATAAGTTTTATCTTATTATAATGTACCTTATATATAATTGTTTGCCTGGTGGGCAGGCTTTTTAAATTAAAATTTGTTCTGAAGTCGTTTGCCAGTCTATGGTAAGAAATGCGTCTGATCCAAAGTGTCAAAACCAGATGAGATTTACTATCAGAATCTATTCAGAATTTGAAATATTATATCTTGAACTATTGAACAGATAATAATGAGCTCACCTAAGGAAGCATAATAATTATTTTTAGTACATGGCTCTACAGCAAGCTATATAGGGTATAGATACATTATCCTTCTATCCTTCTCCCTACAGAGTTGAGGGAGATCAAGCGGTAACTAATAAGTCTAACAACATTATAGAAGTAGATGGGGATGGGGGCTAGGAAAGTAAATATTTTACACCTAAAAAAAATGATATTTCTATGGTGCCATGGTTTAAGCCCAGCTGGCAACTAAGCACCATACTGCCACTCGCTCACTCCTCCTCCCATGGTAGGATGGGGAGGAGAATCAGAAGAAAAAGGTAAAATCTCATGGGTTGAGATAAGGACAGTTTAATAGGACAACACAAGGAGAGAAGAAGTAATAATAACAATAATACTAATAAAAGAATATATAAAGCAAGTGATGCACAGTGCAATTGCTCACCACCCAGAACCTGATGCTCAGCCCATTCCCAAGTCACAATCCCTCCTCCCCACATGCAGCTCCCCCAGTTATATACTGAGCATGATGTCATATGGTATCGAATATTCCCTTGGCTAGTTTGGGTCAGCTGTCCGGGCTGTGGCCCCTCCCAGCTTCTTGTGAAAACTAACTCTATCCCAGCCAAACCCAGGTCATATGGTACAGAAGAGAAGACTAAATACATGAATCAAAGAAGAAACTGTATTCAGGCCACCAGGTAATAGCTTTTGCGTGATGTAGACAGATAGACAGATCAATCAATCCAGTCGTTAATTGATTCTACACAGTTGCAATAATTACCCAAACAAACAGTCAACTTTTGTCAGAAATTAAAAGGTTATATTATTTCACAGTGAATATTCACTTTAATATCCCAAAGGGGACACTCTCCTAAAGAGACAGGACACTGAAATTCCCCCTTACAAATATACCCTCTCATTTCCAATTAAGGCAGGAAAATATACTACCAAACCCCATATTTTGATGGAGATCTTTCTAAAAGGAGATATTTTCAAAATATCTTATATAAGTTCTGATAAAATATGTGCTTAAAAAGTCTGCGAGGAAAGAAGTAGGGTACGGCCTCATACCTTAAAGCAAATCGCTTTTGCTGTGGTTTGGATCAGCCACAATGTCTGTTAAGCATCTGCAAATGACATCCAGGAGTATAATTCCCTGCCAGTCAGTCTTTTCGCTGCCTGCAACCACATGACAGCAATCTGTTTCTTACATAAAGAAGTGGTATTTTCTTTCTTAAAATCTTGACAGTTATTATGCTGATCTAAAAGACTTTCTTCTTGAGCTCCACTGACAGACCAGAGTAGAAAAGGAGACACTACAAATATATATAATTTTATATTTACCATCTCTCTTTAATATTTGATATTTAAGAAACTGTAGCTTAAATAGATGAGCTCACATGACACAGATGTGTAGGTTGACCTGTTCATGTAATTAAAAAAGTACACATTTAGTCTATGTGTGTGGCATGAATAGGAATCAGATGATGCCAAAAAGGTGTCTCCTGCCCCAGGATCAAAAAGGACCTTCTTTGGGTGTGATTTTTTTCTCATTTATGTTCCTGCAAACCATTCTTTATGATGTTTCTTACAGCTTTCAAAACAGTAGAATTTTTCCCTGAAATTTCTTTAGTGGGAAGTTTTCACAAGATATTGCAATTCTGACAAAAACATTTGACTTCAGAGCAGGGATTTGATAAATTCATCCTGATGCAGACTGGTATCATGAGGTCACCTCCATATCTTGAATTATCTGTGTTTGACTCTGAACATGGCCTGAGAAGTGTAGATATGCAGGATGACTTTGCTAGTTCTGAGATTAGCTTAGAGCTGCTGAAGAGGATCCACACAATAGGTCTTTGCTAAAACAGATAGTAGTCAGAGCATTTAATCCAGGTGACCTAATAAATACCTAGTAATTACCAGAATAATTGTAAGAAAAAGTAAGCACAACATGCATTTTACAAACTGGAAGGATACTTTTTTCTCAAACATATATGCTGTTCATATAAATTATTTTTTCCTTGAGATTCATATACACTTCTGTTATTGTAAGGTTTCAGGTAATGATTACAGATTAATGGAAAAAATATTCTGAATATTCTATAACTCAAAAATACAAAGGATGTAATACTTCACAGTTGCAAAAAAAAAAAATGAGGGAAAAGCTAGTGTATGAGAAGGGACACTATAGAGCAGTGAATTAAAAAACACCCTTATGAAAGTAGCTATACAATAAGAGTATCACTAGCTGTATTGCCTAAGTACTAATGTCTAAACATTAAATGAAGTAAACATGGGATTAATGAAAAAGAAATTAGCTATTTTACTTGTTTAATTAGTGTTCTTAAAGTCCTCCTCAAAAACATGCAATATTCCATGGTTTTGCATCATGAAATCTCTTCCCACCATGCATTTGCAGAAGAATGCAGCCATATATTTAGGTGTTAGTTCTACGGTGTCACCTTATGGAACTGTTATGGTCTGTTGAACCTGATGATATTTGGCAGAAGTGATAAGAACAAGCTTTAAAATGCGTAATGCTACTAGGATTTCTAATTTTATTTTGAAAGTAGAAACTATTAAAATGGTATTCTAGTGCTTTCTGCTCCTTTGATACTTGATGCAAAACTCTCTGTTGTGTTAATAGGGTATATTTTTAAAAACACATTGACATAGATCTTAAGTTGCTGAGACAGAAGTAAAACTAGAAAAGTGAAGAAAGCAAAGTTTCAAATATTCAAATGGGATGTACTAAAATACGTCTGACGTTAACTGAAAACATGTTGTGCCACAAATTTTCAGCAATATTAGAAGCTTAATGATTACAAGTTGCCTTCAGTGATAACTAAGCAGAAACTGGGTAAAAGCAAGAAAAAAGACAGACTCTCAAAGAATCATAAAAGTTTTCTGTATCACGTTAAAAAAACACAAACCAGCCCCTCAAACAGATGATAGTAAATTATTCCTGTTGAATTTTTTCTGTCTTGAAACACCTTTTCTTTGAATGCCCAGTCCTACAACTTCCAGACATTGACCACCTCTTCATATCCATTAAAGTTCTTTGCAGGAGACTAAAGGCCCTAAATATATCTTTGTTCTGGAGTATTCATCTTCTATTGATGAAAGTGAAGGACAACCACTATGCAAGTACAAGGGATAACATTTTATCATAAGAGATGTTTTGAAAATGTCCCTAAGATGTAATACAGCACATAGTTTTCTTCCAGAATTATGTTGCATCTCTTTTCAAAAAACACCCCTGATTCAGTACAGAGTTTTTAAGTGGCATTTCTTACCAGTGTCAGGGAACACACTACACCTGAATATGTGTAAGTATACATGAATATATAGAAACTATACACGTATATGGCTATGTGTGTGTTCACATATACTCACATTATCAAAATTATTATTCGTTTGAAGTTCAGCTTTAAAAGTTCTAATTACTTTTTACAGAGCATTAGAGGTTTACAGAAGGCAATAACTCTTTGCACTACTGTACTGAAGTAGGATTACATAGTGGTGGTGGGTTGACCTAGCTGCTCTCTCACTTCCCCTGTGCAGCAGGATGGGAGACAATTGAAAGCGCAAAAGCGGGAAAAACTTGTGAGTCAAGAAAAATACAGTTAAAGTGAAGGAATGAGGAAAAGGAAACAAACAAACAAGTGAAGCAGTGAAGGCAGTCAGTCACCACCTCCCACAAGCAGACCCATGTCCAGCCACTCTCTGAGCAATGGCTACCTTGGAAAGATGACACTCCCAGTTTTTATTGCTAAGCATGATGTCATATGGTATGGAATATGTCTTTGGCCAATTTGGGTCAGCTGTCCCAGCTATGTCCCATCACAGTCTCTTGCGGACCCCCAGCCTACCTGCTAGCAGGGGGAGACAGAGTGAGAAACAGAGAAGGCCTTGACACTGTGCAAGCACTGCTCAGCCATTGCTAAACCATTACTGTGTTATCAACACTGTTTTGGTCACAAATCCAAAACACAGCACCATACTGGCTGCTGTGAATAAAGAAAAGCAACTCTATCCCAGCCAGACACAGTACAACAGTATGTACTTTTTCTACTCTGCAGTGTAGTGTTTCTAAATAAGATTTATCTTTATGACAAAATAATTTGCAATTATCTCCTTTTGAATCTTTTCTACTACTATTTAATAGCTTTCCCTTTGTGAAAATATGAGAAAATTTTTATATGAGAAATATGATAAAGTTGAGAAACATTATAAACAGTTTAAATCAATGAAATGTCTTTGTCTTTCTAGCTTAAAACCTTTGGAATTGCAGTTGTACAATCTAGAGCTGATACAGAAGTATCTTTTCAAGCATGAAAATTGCTCACAGTTTTTTTCAGCTACAGTTAATAGAGATAACTAGTATTTGAGAACATGCCTCAAGATCTCCATTTATTCAGGACTGACAGAGTGAAACATCTCAGTCCCAGAATTTCTTAGCAAATAAGAAAAATTCAATGAAAAATATTGCACAAAATTTAACATGAGATGACAGATTGCAACATTATTTGTTGTGTAATAAAACATAAGTGACCTTAGAATTTACTGTGATAAAATGTTTATTTTCATTTTCTACTTTTTGCCTGGAAAAAAAATATACTCCTTATGTGGGTGTATGTGGCCTCATGGAGGGCTTTCTCATCAGCATGTGCATTAGCTTCTTATAGGGAACAGCACAGGTACACATAAAGCTGGACCATCCACATCTCCAACGCAGGTGTGTACAAGTAGGGGACCACACGAAAGGGGTGGGGTGTCTGCTTGTAGCCCACATGTTCAGTGAGAGCACTTATGTGTGTGTGCGCACATGTGTGTGTATGTGCATGTCTTGATAAGTATTTCTTGGGATTATAGAAGGGTGTTTAGAAATTTATTAATACTGTATTAACATTTCAGGTGTTATGGCTTGTCTGTTCTATTACTGAAATTGATCCTGACTGTGGTGTTCACTGATTGCCAGTTATTTATGTGACATTAATAACATAATAAACTGCTTCAATCCTGAATTGTTTTAAAGTGAAGTGAAGTGAATAGTCTCTTATTAAGGAAGAAAAATAGTAAAACACCTTGCTATTTTCACAGTTTAACCATCAGTGGCCAGAGAAAAATATCTCCTTTTCAGTCAAATACTTACCTTTTTCTCCTTTTAAAGAGATTCTTTTTACTTCATTACTTACTTAACTGAACAGTGTGAGAGGGTACAGATAACACTGATAGTACATTTGTTGCTTCTGTAGCATCAACCTCGTTTTCTAGAGAGCCACAAAACAAGCATCAAGAGGTTTTTTTCTGGAAACTGCTAAAATTATTTTTGTGATCCACTTTATCTATATACTGTCTAATATATGACAGTCACTATAAACAGTAGAGAAATGTTGTCTTAAAGCAATAATCATGAAAATTACTAACCCATGCAAAATCCTTTCTATTCATGGGAAGTTTACAAAAAAAACCCAAAAAAACCCCCACAACACAAAAATTGCATTACATTTCTGGAGCTTTCACCTGAGTTTTGAAAGGAACATTACTACTGCAGTCATCACTGAGAAAGAGATGCCCACTTAATATTGTAATCCTCCACTTCAGGTTGTAATCCTTTCGTTGTTCTGCATTTATGCACTAACTTAATATACCTGGACACTATTATCCACCTATTACTTACCTTAAAAGGTTTTATCTAGATTGCAACCCAACCTGATATTAATTTAGTTAAACCACAGATGCTATGTAAATATATTTCAATGTATCTTTTTGAATTTCAGTAGTAAAGTAATTATTATACAACATCTTAAAAAAAAAAACCCACAAAAACTAAACACCTAACCAATCAAGAAAAACTTAGTATTCTTTGATTTTAAATATGGTATAAAATGCAAACAACTGTAATTTGTGATTATATGTTCATCTTAAACAACAATATGTCTTGGGTAAAATGAAACAGTTGTAAACACAGATAGCTTTGTCTCTCAGCAATGCCTATTCAGGGCTGAATACTCACAAATATTCTTTCAGTTATTCTCAGAGTTTTACATCACTCTCTCAAGGTTTCCCTTTGTGCTAGTCTCACAAGAGGGTTTGGAAAATTGTAGTATGCATACTTATTTCCAGTGTTTAGAGCTACAAATTTTATACATAGCTGTTGTACCTCTGAAATAAAGAATATTCACTCTCACACAAGGGAAATAATTTCAGTTTACTGTGAGTGGGCCATTATGGTGAACCATTTCTTCTTGTATTCCTTTCCCTATCTGGGTTTCAAAGGCCAGTAGTGACTCTACAGTCGTTATATACTTTAAAAGTCAGTAGCTCAAACATGAAACACCAATCATCCTTTTTGTATGCAATTCAATAGCCCCTGTTAGAAAAATACAGAAGGAAAAAATTTGGGGCACTGTGGTTCATTTTTGCTAAGCTGGCTGAATTCTACATGAAAAACTCTACTGACAGGTAGTATTGCTCTGCCAGGGTTTGACTGATTCACCAACACCGTCATAGAATCATAGAATTATTTAGGTTGGAAAAGACCTTTAAGATGACCCAGTTCAAACTCCTGTATTCAAGAGAACACATAAGAGAAAGTACATTCCTTGCAACATAGAACAGGCAGTCACTCAAATTAGCAAATCAAAGAAATAAAAGATCTTCCCTTAAAAGAAAGGTGGTTGGCAATTAGTGTTGTATTATACATGATAGAAATCTAGTTTTATTTGAAACTTTCTTATTTGATGGAATTGCCTGCATTCTGTTAGGGTGTCAGGATGTCTGCTTTGTCTCTGTTGAATGATCTCCCACTGGTGGCAGGAAAAGCACCCCAACTTTCTCCTGGTCACAGAATAAAGTTAGCCATATAAATGATCAGATCAGCAATACATTTATCTTCCTGCTCAAAGCTGCTATGATCAGAAGCAGAACTGCTTGAGACGAAGCCCTGAGCAGCCTCAATTACATGGTTTGTATTACCCTACATATTCCCTTCCCTCCATGTCCTGGGTTCAGCTGGGATAGAGTTAATTTTCACAGAAGCCCGGTAGGGGGCACAAGCCGAGACACCCGACCTGAGCTAGCCAAGGAGCTATTCCATACCATGTGACACCATGCTCAGTATATAAATGGGGAGCGGGCTGCTGGAGAGGGCTGGCTGTTTCGGCTTTCGGTGGGAGAAGCGGCGGAGTGTCGGATTCCAGGTGGTGAGCAGTTACAATGTGTATCACTCGGTTTTCTGTGTTCTTTTATTAGTACCGTTGTTGTTCTAAATTCTCTCCTTGTGTTGTCCCAGTAAACTGTCCTTAACCCACGAGGTTTCGGGTTTTTTTCCTCCTTTTTCTCCTTCTCGATTCCCCCCCCCATCCCACCGGAGGGGGGCGGGAGGAGTGTGTGAGCGGCTTCGTGGTGCTTTGTTACCGGCTGAGCTGA
>VYZV01025157.1:9292-30300 GCA_013401275.1 Pandion haliaetus | reverse complement strand
GGCTTCAGTTCTTCCCGAACTTTCCTGGCGCGGGTCCTTTCCACGGGCTGCTCTCCACTCACACGCTGCTCCAGCGCGTGTTTTACCATGGAGTTACTGCCATCTTCGGGAGCCTCTGCTCCACCGTTCACCTCCATGGGCTGCAGGTGGACAGCCTGCCATCTCACCCTGGGCTGCAGGGCCATCAGCCTCCTCAGGTGCTGCTCCTCCCCCTCCTTCTTCATTGACCTCGGTAGCTGCAGAGGTGTTCCTCTCATGTTCCCCAACCCCCACACTGCTGGTTTCCCTTCTTAAATCTGTTCTCCCAGAGGCGCTGTCACCATCACTGATTGGGTCGGCATGGGCCAGAGGCAGGTCCAACTTTTTGGAACCAGGGGAGCTTCTAGCGGCTACTTATAGGAGCCACCTCTGCAGCCCCCTCCCCACCACCAAAGAAAACCGCGCCACACGAACCCATAACACTCCATCCTAAATAAACAGCTAATCCTCTCTTTGTCCACTGTCCTTTGTTTTACTGATTTTATACCCAGCATTAGTCACAAACTCCTAGTAAGCCAGCATTCCACCATGCTCTATTTTTTCCACATCCTTCTCCCAAGGATTCCAATTCGCCATCTGTAAAGTCTCATAGTTTCTCCTGGTTTTGTCTTACTAGTTTAGTCCCAGGGCAGGTTTGGCCAGCCAATTTTCCCCTTCTATGATCTATGAGTTTCACATGTTATTATCCTCAAAGTTTAATTTATAGTCATGTACAAGCATTCTTACCATATTAAAGTCTAAAAATAAGTGTCTATTTGCATATCAAGAGAATAGAAGAAAGCTAGTAGAAACTTGAGGCAGGTCTACGGTGCACTTCCCTTGAATCTTGCTTGTTCTTATTAGCTTCCTGTTTTACTCCTATTTCCCACACAGCTTCAGCGATGACACTCCTACTAAAGATTAGTTCTGTAATTGCTTTAATTTTGTTGTCCCTTCAATGACAACATATTTCCCTTCAGCCCTTTTCTGCTCCGGTGCTCCAAAACATCCATTCAGAGCCAGTTAAGTTCAGAAGTGTCCACATCTGATTTAAGCCATGAGCAGCAACAAACACTCATGCTTTAAGGATTCCTCTGTCACTAGTGCCATACTACATATTGACTCCTTCCTTGCATCTGCCACTGCTTCTCCTCATCCTCCTTCCACACGTAAATTCCAGATCTCTGAGCCTTTGAGGAACTGCTTCTCCCAGCAGTCCTCACAAGGCTACTTAGTTGTTCAGAATAGACGTTTTTCTTAACTGGTTAGTTACTTTTAAAACTTCCAGACATCCTGGAGTCATCAAATGCTATTCCTTGTGTCCTCTCCCTCTTTACCATTCTTCATTTGTTATCCTTATTATTGCATATTATATATATGCAACATCTTTGAAATAGGAGGTCAAATTATGTAGGGCTGAGGGCTCATTTTCTGAATGGGAGTTATCAAAGGTACTTTGAGTTTTTGCACTTTTTCATTTTTGGTATCCAAACTGTGGTACCTCAAAGTATAGAGAAAATCTTAATTTCATAGTCTCAGAAGTTCAAGTCTGTTAAGATGTCTCAATTTGAAAGACAAAATCTGCAGTGGCTTTTTAAAAATTTTAATTCTTGAAACACTTCAGAGATGTAGTTCTAGGTGGGCCTTTGGATGTTATTATAACCAATTGGTCATGATAGCAACTACAATTATAGTTACTAGGAGTTATGTTTTAGATTTTTGAGCAACATCAAGGTATTTTCTTCATACAGTGAAAAACTGTGTGTGCTCTCAGTAAATTTTTTCCTCTTTTACCTTTCATACTGAACTGAACTGTGGAATATGATGTGGTCAAGGTCAAGGTCTAGCATCATAACTGATTTGTGAGGAAAATTTGTAAAGAAAAAGGGAAAAAAACACAAAGCTTCATCAGCTTTAAGCTCTTCCTGATTTATTACTCATTTACTGAAGATGTGTATGTTATAACTTGCAATAATAATAAAATTAAGAAAAACAGGCCTATCACTATTGGTGGTATAACATTCTCTAGATACGCCATTACCTCTCTGTCTTAAAACACTGACCAAGAATTTTATTTGGCAATTCTCCAGGAGGCACTGTATAAATCATCTAATCCATAAACCAAACAGCTACTATCAAAATACATGATCTTTTTTTAAGTTCTTACCACTATGGCCACAGGCAAATATTTGAACTTCCTTCTTCTTTTTAAATTTTATTTCTTGAAAATAGACATAGTTTTTGGAGAAAGGAAGGGAGAAAATAAAGTATTTCTATTATTTATTAAAATATAGGAAAACAATGTATTTTTAAAACTGAATTGTAAGGGCTTTAAAGAATAAACTCAGATTGTAAACATTCATACACAATACATTTCTGGTCTGCAAAGTAATTTTTCTTGCTTAAAAAAAAAGGCCTTTTATAGATAACTTGATGTGAATACAGAAGTGATTCACCTACCACAGTACAGCTGGTTGAAGATTAATGAGTTGTTTCTTTGGGTTCAAGCTTTCCACTTGTTTCAGCTACACATTAGTGGTGCAATTAATTTTACAACACTGGGGTTTTGTCACCCAGCACTTCCTATGGAATTCTGCTATGATAAGTATTCTTTAATTAAAACTTTAAAATGTCACCAGTGTTGCATACTACAGATGAAATACAAAAATACCTCCAAGGTCCACAATAGCTTTAGTATGCAGTGGGGGAAGTATTAGGAAACAGAGATAGCCTCTAGGCTGAAGATTTCTATGTCTGTTTGGCTTGAAAATGCTGCAAATATGTAATGAAAGAGCTTTTTACAATTTGACTGTGAAAGGTTCGGCATATAAGGATTTTATCACAGTGAAACAAAGTAATGGTCCATTCAGCACAAAATATCATCTCTCACATTCTCAGTGTTGGAAACTGTCAGATGCTTCAGATTTCAACTGAAAGTCCGAGCATAGGACTACTCCTGTAAACACTGTGGTAGCCTCTGGAGGTTGGAGCAGAAATTAAATCCCCATCTGACTATGCTGTGAAGTGCAGGCTGCATATACTGTTCTTATACATACAAATAGTAATTTCTTTAATTTTTTAAAAAATATATCAAGCTTTATGCCCTTAGCCTGGATGTTATAATCATTTTCTCTTTCTTCCAGACAAGGGAAAAAGAGAATTTTCTTACCTCTTCTTCTTTAGCCAGCAGGTCGAGGGAGGTGATTATTCCCATCTACTCTGCTCTCATGAGATCCCACCTTGAGTATTCCATCCAGCTCAGGGATCCCCAGCACAAGAAAGACATGGACCTGTTAGAGCGGGTCCAGAGGAAGGCCATGAAAATTATCAGATGGCTGGAACACCTCTCTTAGAAAAGCTGAGAGAGTTGGGGTTGTTTAGCCTGGAGAAGAGAAGTCTCCAGGGAGACCTTATTGCGGCCTTCCAGTACCTAAAGGGGCCCTACAGGAAAGATGGAGAGAAACGTTTTACCAAGGTCTGTAGTGACAGGACAAGGAACAACAGATTTAAACTAAAAGAGGATAGGTTTAGATTGAATGTAAGGAAGAAGTTTTTTACAATGAGTGTGGTGAGAAATTGGAACAGGTTGCCCAGAGAAGTTGTGGATGCCCCATCCCTGGAAGTGTTCAAGATCAGGTTGAATGGGGCTTTGAGCAACCTAATCTAGTGGAAAGTATGCCTGCCCATGGCAGGGGGTGTTGGACTAGATGATCTTTGAAGGTCCCTTCCAATCCAAACCATTCTATGATTCTTTTTCTATTTAATTATTCGATTACAATGTTTAAAATATTGAGTACCACCTTATTAAATTATTTATTTTAATATTTTCTACTTTAAATAATTCATCTTAGCAATGTTTTTCTTTGTATAGAATAGCATCAGCCCAGTAAGTAACTGAATCCATTCTTGTTCTAAGAACCTTCTACTTACATGTTTGGTTACATCTTAAAGGTGGGTTATACTGACTACCAGAGATAAAAAATCTGTACAACTTACCCCCTTTGCAATCAAAACAAGTTTGTTGCATGTCTTGCATGATGGGAGAGCTGCCTTTCCTAGCTGACTTCTTTCAAATGTGTCTACCACTAACTAACCTGTTATAAGTTGACACACATTATATATGAAATATAGAAATGTTGTTCTTCCCATGTAGAAGAGAATCCACATTAATCCATGTTGGTCACCTCATAAAAACAAAATTCATAGTTCATTTCCTTTGCCTCCCAACAGGACTTTCAGCATAGACTCTCTCTCTCAGATTCATTGTCTGGGGAGTCTGGATAAGAAACTCATGTCTTGGAATTCATTGGCATCAAGGAGTTGGGATATAAATACTACTAGATCCCTGAAATGTTGGTACAAATATGATATAGACAGAGAAAAGGTAGACCTAGTGCACAAAACTATCCTAGGCTGGAGTTGTCTTAATATGATCTACAAGCTTTTAGTATTAGGCTACTATTAGTTCTATGGCAGTTGGATGTATTTCTCAAACCAAATATTTGCTAAATGTCTAGATTTCCAAATCTATTGTTTCTATACATACTTGAAAAAGAAAAGAGTCTAAAATAAGAAAACAGGTAAGAACTATGAAATCTTTGAATACAAGACTTCTATCCACACAGCTATTTTCTAATTTTTCCTCATCCTGACTCTATGCTCCACATATCTATTCTGTTCTCGGTCACAAAAATACGCAAGCTTCAAAAAAATCTTCTTTGAAGCAAACCTTTGAAATAACTAGAATAACTAACTTTGAGATGGTTACTTGGTCACTGAAGAGAGAAAAGTGGTCACATTCTTTTTCTTATGCCTTCTTTTTCTTTAGTCTGTTAATATTTCAAAGCTTGAAATACTGTTCTTTTTGTAACTTATTGAGTGAAACATTCATGGCTTTCATTTGAATGATATCATTAGTCATATAAGAAAAAAGTGACTAAGACAAAAAGAGGGAGAATTTCATGGGGAATAAAAAGTCATTATATCCTAGTCACAAACTTTTCTAATCCAAAAAGTACCTACAGTACCCTACAGAAATGCTTGTGAAGTGCTCAGCCCAATCAAATCTTGTCATGGTTGTCCTTTGAATTCTTTATTTCTAGCTTCTGTCGCATGCATATTTAATCAGACTCCTCACTTTTGTATATGCAAAGGAAATTTTAAATAAAATATGTTCTATAGAAAGGAAAAGGACCCATTAGCTCACTTCCAAAGCAGATGATTAAAAATTCAGAAAACACCTTGTCTGAAATGGAGTTAATCATAATAGTGTCCTGTCAAAAAGATTCACTACCACCACCTTGTGTCACAGAAGTGACACAAAGCAACTTATTGCATCAGCTATCTAGTTATTTAACTAATAAGAGCAGTTTTATCACAAACTTACTAAATATTTTACTCAGTTTTAATGCATACTAATTATCCTTTGCAGTTTACTCATTATCATTTGTATCTGGCTTAAAAAGGGAAATGAAGGATAATACAGAATGTATAAACTTGACTTTTAGAATCAAGGTGATGTTAAAAGAACTTT
The DNA here is from genome assembly GCA_013401275.1 of Pandion haliaetus. Taxonomy (NCBI): domain Eukaryota; kingdom Metazoa; phylum Chordata; class Aves; order Accipitriformes; family Pandionidae; genus Pandion; species Pandion haliaetus. The sequence continues at coordinate 24,749 of VYZV01025157.1, read as the reverse complement.
CTGCCTTCATCACCAGATGAGTTTGGAGAATAGAGTCCTCACTAAATCTTCACATATGTATCCTTGGGAAGTCTTTCTCCATGGTGTTTGAATTAAGTAAGAATGGAAGCCAAATAACAGTCCTCTTTGAAGGTCGAAACCTGAATAAACTGCAGGGAATTATTTGGAGTATTGTCCATCAGTTTCTACTGTCTGGATTTTCCTCTGCCCTCAGCAGTTTAGAAATTTCACTTTGACGGCATAGAGCCATACCTAATACTTCTCTGACTGTGCTGTCACAAATGTAAGGGCAAATATCCATGAAGACTCATGCTGCGCATCACTGAGTACCACCTACATTTAAAAATGAGGAAGGTGGTTATGTCCTGGGTGTAGAGAGGAAAAGGTATAGAAATATCCCAGTTTCATAGACAGTATGAGGCATTATATGACCACTAGATTCATGACCACTTCACTTCTAGATTTGGAAACAACATGTTAATTTCTTGCAGCTCACAAATCCTATGGCTACAAAAAAAGGAATGGGACAAAGGCATGAGTTACTTTAGATAAAACAGCATTTTTAGTAAAGATTTACTGACCTTGAACCAATTTGCGGTAATATTGGTACTTTTTATGAATAAACTATTCATTCGTTAGGCATTCTAAACCACACCAGTTGTCTGTGTTTTGGGTGCCTGGCTTGATTTAGAATCATAGAATCGTTTAGGTTGAAAAAGACCATTAAGATCATCGAGTCCAACTGTTAACCCAGCACTGCCAATTCCACCACTAAACCATGTCACTAATCACCACATCTAAATGCCTTTTAAATACCTCCAGGGATGGTGACTCCACCACTTCCCTGGGCAGCTTGTTTCAATGCTTGACAACCCTTTCACTGAAGAATTTATTTCTAATCTGCAATCTAAACCTCCCCTGGCACAACTTGAGGCCATTTCCTCTTGTCCTATCGATTGTTACTTGGGACAAGAGACCAGCACCCACCTCTCTACGATCTCCTTTCAGGTAATTGTGGAGAGCGGTAAGGTCTCCCCTAAGCCTCCTTTTCTCTAGACTAAACAGCCTCAGTTCCCTCCAAAGTCGTAAGACTTGTTCTCTAGACCCTTCACCAGTTTCTTTTCCCTTCTCTGGGCAACACTCCAGCGCCTCAATGTCTTTCTTGTAGGGAGGGGCCCAAAACTGAACACAGTATTCGAGATGTGGCCTCACCAGTGCTGAGTACAGGGGGACAACCATTTCCCTAGTCCTGCTGGCCACACTTCTGATACAAGCCAGGATGCTGTTGGCCTTCTTGGCCACCTGGGCACACCGCTGGCTCATATCCAGCTGGCTGTCAACCAGCACCCCCAGGTCCTTTTCCACCGGGCAGCTTTCTAGCCACTCTCCCCCAATCTTAGTTCCTATTAATCTTAGTTAAGTTTGCAGAGAATGATATACAAAATGTAGTTCAGCATTTGAAAGAATAATCTACTTCATTTCAACATCTGAGTCATTGCTACAATTTACAATTTATTGGACTAAACTTTTTAGTATATTTTTACAACTTTAAAGGTTGTGGTGTTCTTTTTCTGTTTCTTTGGGTTTTTTTCAGTGGGGAGAATTAGCATATTAGGTGTCCTCAAATCCCTTTTGAAGGTAAACTCCTGAGAGTGGCTTGAAGGTGACTATTTTCACAATGGCACATTTTTTTCTAAGGCTTAACTCATTGTCCATTAGCATTTGATATTTAGGAAGAATGCCTTTTCTTTTAGGCAAGAAATGTAACTCAGAGCCATCATGTACTGTGACTAGCACCTATTCTGGACCTGCTCATCTATAATTACAGTTCAGCTCTCTACTGAAGAGCTCCTTTTCTGCTTAGCCCAGGCTGTCATGACCCATGTATTTATTTCTTAAGATGAAATTTGTTTATTAACTGGAATGGTTCTTATATAAGAGAAAGAAGTCTCATAAATTGTACACTGAATCTTGGCAGACATTGAATACAGTTATTATTATATTCAATTTATTTTAATTTTCTTATCTAAACTCCATTGCTATTTAAGGAATGAGCTAGACACTTGAGAAATGTGTTCCTCTGCATCAAAACAGTCCATATAGTTCGTGGGCCTTTTGTATTTTACAGGGGTAGACGCTACTAACCACTCTGCTGACACCAAGTTTTCAGAGCAGAAGTCTAGGATTCTTTCAAAAGCAGGAATATACAGGCTACCACTAGCTTGTATAATGATTTTTAGTAAGGAATTTCAACTTCTCTCAGTTTTTCCTGTTGTAATAGTGGAGTAACAATGCTCAAATTTTTGCAAAGACTTACATATCTACACACACACACAAAAGAAACAGAAACTAAATATTTTATCAAAATGTATGTATCTGCAAAATATTTTTTGTTCATAGTAAATCATATTGCACTTTTCTATTTCCTTCTACAGCCCTAAGAAGTACATAATTTGAAAGATAACATGCAGGGTGTGCTTGTTTATATCCTATTAAGAAAAATGAAAGGAAGTGATTCAGCATCCCCATTTTTTTTTTCTTCTTTTGATTTGGCAACAAGATCCAAATATTTCTTCTTTTCAGCGCATTACTTGGAAAGTAGAAAATACATAAAGGTATTTCAGCACTTTTTTTTTTTTGTTAACATATGATATTATAATCCCTGCAAATATTGATTCCACTAGTTTAATCCTAGCTGTGTAGCATTGTAATAAATTAAAAATTTTCTATGTAGCATTACACAACCAGTTTGGACTATATTTTTTTCTTTCATTTGATCAATTAAAGAACCTTGTAATTCTGTAGATGAACCCAATGAAGAACAAAGCGTCAGCAATAATGAAAAAAGGACTGCCTTACACTAGCAGATTCAGCATTTGTGGGAATAGTACTTGTCAAACCATCATCACAAGACCAAGACAGCAATTTCCATAAGAAATTATTTGCTGTGTTAGGTATATTGTATCTCCTCTTTTCTTTCAGTTAAGCAATCTGCCCTGTCTGAGAAATCCAAATTAATGTAAAATAAAATAGAATATATATTTTTTCATATAGACCATCTGTTAAATATTTATTATAGACTGCTTAATTCAGCACCCAAGGAAATCATTCACAGTAACTGTTGATGTCAGTGACAAACAGAATTAGACTTGTGATCCACTGATGTCTACAGACTCAGTGGAAAAATGGAAGTAAAAAGTAATTTCAATAATTTTAGTAAATATAGAACTAAGGCCAAAAGATCTTGTTTATCATCTGATCCTATTCCCATCTGTCTTATTTATGTATTTCAGCTTCTATACCATCTATACACCTACTGTTTATTCTTAACTAAGTGAATTTAACTGATTTTATCTGACGTACTTGCAAGCTTTTTATTAATCCTATGCTATTTTCCTTGCAAGCTGTGACAATAATTTTGGTTTTATTTGCATAAGAACTCTAAGACCTTTACTGCATATAATTTCTTTATTAATATTTTATCAATTACTTATCTTTTATTACACTTATTTTGCCTTTAAGCACTATCCTTTTCCCATCCTCTAATTTTTACTCTACTCAAATACTACAAATTTATAAGACTATTAGTTAGTTACTGGTCACAAGATTATGGATACAGTATTAGTGTAACTGTTATCTACAATTTCAAATTCTTTTCAAATTTAAGAATTCATTTCTACCTTAAAAGTACTACTAAATATGGCTACCTTAAAAATATTACTAAGTATGGCAATGTGTTTTGAAGGGTCATAAAGTGTGTTCAGTCTGTTTCTTTCAGCTACAAATAGTAAGAATATGCATTTAGATTATGATAAGATTATGTATTTACAGGAATATTTGCATCCTTTCAATAAGTCATTTTCATTTTATTATTGTAGCATAAGATTCTAAACTGTATTTAAAAAGTCAAGTATTACATATAATATTAAACTGTTATGAGCAAATAAATAAGAATTTTTCTTGTGCCTTTCATTCATTATAAAAATCGCACATTTTGAAGTTTTTCTTGTTATTTTGTTACATAAATGTATAAGTCATACAACAGAAAAAAAACCTGGTTTTTATGGATATATGCAAATAAAAAGGTACTATACTTAATTTATAAAAAAATTTGCTATTAGATAATAAAGGATAATTTGATAGACAGCTCTACCTGAGCCCAAAATACATACACTTTAAAAAAAATAAATTATTCTCTTCATTTTGTTCTACATAAGAAAAAGAAAAAAAATCCAATTTCACAACTGGAGCAACTCTAACAATATCTTAATTTCATTTTAAGAAAAAATATTTTGTATTAGATTGTATGTCCTATGTACTATAGGAATCTATTTATTTTAAGGTCTGACCTGAAATTTCACTGTAAAGCCTGGTTTTCAGGAAAAAAAGCTATGAAAAACATGCTATTTAGGTCAAAGTTTTATGTCAGAATTCTGCCTCAGGCTAAATCTTCCTAGAATAATTTTACCAAAACTGCTGAGCTGCTTCTAGGAAACATTTAGAGAATTTAATATAATGTGTTACACTTAAAATCATGTTATTGGCAAAAATAGAACACACGTCACATGTGGAGTCAAGAATTATTTATTGTCAGCCTAACTAAAAATCTAATCAAAATACAGCAAAAAGTTATCTTCAGTCCAATTACAATAATCCAGATAATTGTAGTCTAAATTAATACGGAAAAACATTGCTGACAGTAATACCCTTTAAAGTGTCATACAAGATGTCACGACCTCGGCTGGACAGACCAGGGAGTGATGTTGAGTTCCGAATTCCATCTGACTAAATTAAGGTGAAATGACACCAAATGACCAATTATACATTTTATTCATGGCAGAAGCAGTCTGAACTTGGGAGGCATTAAGAGTGGGGTGGTGGGGTTTCTCACAACAGAAGTGGCATGTAACTACCTCGGTAAACTGTGTAACCCGTGATAATAATATACATGAATTCAGGGAATAAGGAGATCCCTCCCGTTCAGTCATGAGGTTCAGAGCGGAGACCCTTGCTTTCTAGACTTCTTCTCAGAGAAGAGCCATGGGGTGGCTGGATGCACTCCTAGTCCCAGACTTGGTCAACAGTTCGTGTCTAAAGGGATGAGGTGGAGGGTTTACAGAAAAAGGAAAGAGAAAAAGACAGCAAAACAGAGAGAGAAAAAGGAAGAGAGAAGAGAAAGATTTCACCGGTCTTGGGTCCAACGTTGGTCTGGTCAGCCAAAGGGTCCAGTTCCAGAGGGTGCATGCATACGGGGCTTCAGCTTGTGTCCTTTTATAGTCTCCTTGCCCCTCCTTTGGGCGGGCACTTGAAGTCATTAGGCTAATTAGGTGTCATGCACAGGTTGTGCATTCAGAACCTTTGGGAAATAGGCCAGTAGGCTTCGGGGTTGTTTGGGGAGTAATTTCTCCCTGCCTGCAGACATGACCATTGTTTGATCTTTGGCCATATCTGGTGAGCTGCCCCGCTCAGCATATCAGAACAGGGACCTGTGCATCCTCCGGCACAGCCTTCATGTCCTGTTGCTGATGTCCTGTGCTGATCAGCTTCTTTTCACGTGTGGTTTGTTGCTAGGCAGGGTCCATTGTTATGCAGAATTAGTCCCACCACAATGTTTGAGACATTAATTCTTCCAGTCTCTCACAGAAGACTTACTGATATCTACCCCTTTTCTCTCAAGTTATACTCCCCCTTCCAGCGTCCCTCCAGGACCTGAAGCCAACAGGAGTGGGACAGGGCAGCAGGACTCAGCAAGCTGTCAGCAGCCTCAGGGATCTGCAGGAGGAGGTAGGTCAGTGTTGATGGAGGATGGACCTACCTTCCTCCTGAGTCTGTATGTCCCCATGTAAGGTCATTTCTATACGCTTTCTCACCAGAGTCTGCTTCCTGCTCACTGGCTTCCCAGCTCAAGTTTGAAGGCTCTTCAAGAGCCAGCCTTAACAAACAAATAGTTTTTTTGATGTGTTGCATATATAAAAGTATACTGATGCAGTATCCACAAACAGCTCAGGATCCTGCAAGCACTTTTGCACTTAAATAGCTCAGTTGGCTTAAATGAGACTAATCAGCTGTATAAAGTCATTCACAAGCATAATGGTTTATTTGTAAGAATACAATTTACATTTAAATGTATGAACAAATACTTCTGTTGTAAGATCCCTAATGCTTCAAATGTCTCAGGAATTGTCTTTAAAGTAATTATAACGGCAGCTACTAATAATCAGTCAAGAACTGGGCCCGCTAGTCTGGATTATATTTTTAGGCACTTAATTGAAGAGTCTAGTTCAGAAGCATGGCTGTTCTTAAATTAACTGACTTTTTTTCAAGAACAAATGCCTTGCAAGATTACACATCAAGACAACTTGATTTGAAGACCCTTTATTTCTGTAGTGCTACAGCACCACAAAAAAAAAAAATAGAGCATCTCATTCAATGATGTCATGAACATTGTCGTTTTTATGTGGTGTTCAAAAGTTTTTTAAAAAACCCAACTTCTTAAGTATTGGCTACTTAAAGCCTGCTTTTATATGTGGCTTACAATTTTAAGCCAAATGCATGATCTAAATTCAACTGTTTGAAATTAGGAAGATAACAAATATAGTTGGCTGAAAACTTTTTCTGTGAAAATGAACAGTTCCGATAATTCCATTTCAATGCAATTTTCTTTAGAAGACTCATTTCAAAAATACAAGGGGATGCATGGAATTATTGCACTTAAACTATTATAGGAAAAGTTTCCGGCAATTAAAGCAAAAAGGTCTTGTAATTAATTTTTAATTGTTAAGGTGGAATAAAAGAAAACATTACTTTTAGATAGAGATTTGTAAAATTGATAATGGAATTTACAAGATGTGCATTTCTGTGAAAGCAAAATGTTCTACTTCATGAATCAGGAGGTTCTTTTAATTTTTTTCACTGCTATGAAAGGGATGGTTTTGACAGTTTCAGTTCTATCACAGAGACTGTGTATACCTTCAGTATATTACATCAAAGTTGATAATATGATAATCCTGCCAATGAACTCTGGTAATTACAGGTGATACACAAAATTGTCTATCAAGTATCAGATCAAGATCACATGACATCACTTCAGACACTTTAATAAGTAAACACATGTCCTGGTTTCGGCTGGGATAGTTAATTGTCCTCCTAGTAGCTGGTATAGTGCTATGTTTTTGAGCTAGGTATGAGAAGAATGTTGATAACACACTGATGTTTTCAGTTGTTGATAAGTAGTGTTTAGTCTAAAGTCAAGGCTTTTTGGCTTCTGATGCCCAGCCAGCAAGAAAGGTAGAGGGGCACAAGAAGTTGGGAGGGGACACAGCCAGGGGAGCTGACCCAAAGTGGCCAACGGAGTATTCCATACCATGTGATGTCACATCTAGTATATAAACTAGGGGTAGTGGGGGTGGGGGGATCACCGCTTGGGGACTAACGGGGCATCGGTTGGCAAGCAGTGAGCAATTGCATTGTGCATCACTTGCATGTTCCAATCCTTTTATTATTACTATTGTCATTTTATTAGTGTTACCATTATCATTATTAGTTTCTTCTTTTATGTTCTATTAAATTGTTCTTATTTCAACCCGAGTTTTACTTTTTTTTTTTTCTGATTCCCTCCCCCATCCCATTGGGTGGGGGGAAAGTGAGTAAGCAGCTGCGTGGTGCTTAGTTGCTAGCTGGGGTTAAACCATGACAACATAAAATAAAAGTATAAGACAATAGAACAGTATAAGTACAAATCAATTAAGAAAACCCAAAGTAAAATAAAAGCATTTAGAGGTACAGTCAAAATCAGGTACAATTGTATGAGTACATGTAATATGACCTAGTTTTTAAATGTGTATGATTCTATAATATATTGAGCACTGAAGAAGTTAAAAAAAAGTTACATAACTCTGTTCTTAGTCTTATTTTTTAACAATATCAAAATTCATTGTCTTTTGATGTGTTCCCTTTACAGAAAAAATGTGCACCTGGTTGAGGAATTATAGCACTCCTTTTGACAGTAAACCTCTCTAATAACATCCAACCTCTCTAATAACATCCACTACTCCTGCTTATGTTGCTGACAGTGTGTACTGTTTGTGATGCTACTCATAAACATCTGCTGAGGTTTTTTCTAGGAGGTAAACCTTTACTGGCATGTGTAAGATGCATCAAGTACTGTAAGTAAACAGGGTCAAAAAATCAAGTATTTTAAAAGAAAGGGGGGGCCTCCATACATTGAACCCGCTTTGGTTCTGTCTCTTGGGCCTGTTGTGAACAATCTTTGTATGTCAGTGATGGGGCTAGACAATATGTTTCTACCATTTTACTCGGTGTGTCTATCAATGAGAATGCTTCCACAACCTTAAAACCCATCTAAATTTCTGCAAATCAAAGTTATTCTCTCCAATTCTATCAAACTGAGTAATGTTATCAATAAAACCCACCAAATATGTTATCACTCTGTGATGGAAATAATTCATAGTGTGTTCAGATGACTGTATTGTACTTCCATTAACAGATCTGAAATGTAAAAAAACTAGAAAACATCTTTCCTCAGCCAAAATTTTAAGACTCGTTATAACAAAAATTCAGTAATAATTTTCACAGGCATTTCAGCATTTTCATAGATTTCAACTATTTATCTCAATAACAGAACATCAGAATTCATTCCCTCAGATTGTCTTTTTTTCCAGAGAAATGGCAACGTATTTCTACTGTTCAAGCTGCAACACTTATTCTTCATACTGTCTTTAACTCTGTTAGAGATCTGCATGGTAGATCAGAGAAAGGTGATGCTTACACTCTGCAATATCCTTGTGTGGTGTCCCAATCAATTGTTGTCATTTGTAAAGGGTATTGAAATATATTTACAATTGTATTGGACTATGCATTGAGCATTAGACTTGACTGTTTACATAACAAAAAATCACAAATAGCCAGGTAACTTTGGCCAACAAAATCTTTGCTGCTAATGACCTGTAAAGCATCTATGCAGCTTTGATAGCTAAGCAAGTCTTACTCTGTTAAACACTAGGTCAACAGTTATTTCTTTTCTCTTTCAGCAACATTTCTGGAACTTGCAGAATGTAGGTAGCATTCCTACTATATTTCCAAAGACAAAAAAGAATGTCTTGAAAACATTTGCATCTGTTGACCTATCTACACAAAACCCAAATTTAAGAATGTCTTCTTTAAAGCAAATAACTCTGAAGATTTTTGAAATCCATATTCCATATAAAGTCCATTTCTCTTTGTACTTCCTATGAAAAGAAAACATATATTGACTGAAATTTTAAGGCAAATTTAAAAGATTGTTACTTATTTATGTAAATCAATCACCGTGAATATATTTTTCTCTTAAATGTTTGTATTGTGGAGCAAATCTTCTCTATGGAAAAGATTTTAAAACAGATGGAATACTAAGTGACTGTGCAGGTTACGGACTATCTAAAATGTATTTTGATCTTGAATAGAGAATGAAACCTAAAGACATGAAATCTCAACACCTCTGAGACTCATACCATTCACTTGCTGCCTATAAGAGCACCTCTGAGAAATGTTGCCTTTAGAATTTAAACATTTATCTCTATAGTGTAACAGCTTTATAGTGTGGTAGTACTTCATTAATATTATTTTTGTAGGGGTTTGGCCAGATGTTGCTCTTTCTTTCATGTGGTTCTGCTTATTTAAATAAGAAAGTCTTCTATTCCACTGCTTGATGCAACTGGGGAAAAAATTAAATTGTTGCTCTGCAAGTTCTCTTAGTCCAGAGTTCAGTGTCTTCTGCTCTGAAGGGAGTTTGAATTTCAACATAGCAAAAAAAAAAAAAAAAAAAAAAAAGAAAAGACTGTTGCCATTTGAACAATAGAATGTCAAAATCTGCCCTATTAACAGTATTGTAAAATATTCAACCCTGAAGCAGTTCTAGAAAACTTTAAATATGCTGAATAGGAAATGTAACAGAAACCAGGTGGGCTTCCAGCAGCAGGAGGCAATATAGGAGAAAAACAATCAGAAACTTATAATGTATAGTTTAGGGTATTTTCTACAGAGATTTTTTACAACTCTCTGAAGTCAGCACCTGCAATTTTCTCCTCTTCAGCATTTACTGAAACTTTTGCAGAGCTAGTAAAGGTAATTATTTTATTTGAAATTCTTCTACTATCTCTAGTGCTCTTGCTGTTATGTTATCACTTCTGCCACTCAGCTCTGCTGCTAAGGAGTCTCTTGTTTATTAGGCAGAAAGGAAAATAGCTCTTCTAAAGGTACACCTAAAACCACCCTTACTATGGTACAGCACTTAGCATTTCTATTTCTTTAGTCTTTTTTAAGTGACTTCTCTTCAGTATTCTTAATTATTACGTATAGAGAGCTGTGAATGTGGCTAGTGTGGTTATCATAACATAAACATCATAGAAAATGGAGAAGGGCCTGTCGATGAGCTGTCATAGACCTATACAGGGTATAATGTGGCTATAGTGATTTGATAACATTTTCTTTTTCTCCACTTCTGTAAATGAAGGAAAATGAAACTGCAATACATATTTGAAGATCTTTCCTGGTGGTGAAAATAGGATCAACTTCCTCCAAATAGAAATGTAGTAGATGAAAGAAAGGAATAATTTCAATCATGTTTTCTAAAACCCCTATAATGTAATAGTCCAGAGATAGAAAGATAGTGTCAGACATAACAAAATAAACCCCTGAAGCAGTCATCCATATTCATCAGTGAAATCCTTCTTTTTTAGAAGTGAATCAGCATGTTCTGCTTGAATAATTTCAAATCTGGCTGGGCAATATACTCCCAAGTGCCCAATATTGGCAGGAGCCAAGAATGGACTTTTCTAACTTCTGCTGCATTCCTTTCTGAATAACAATTCTTTGACGGAGTGTCTACAACGGTTTGTGTTAAGTTAGATTCTGTAAAAGTGACAAGAATTCTGCATTCTCTCAAAAAATGTATAATTCTCATTCTACATTAATTCAAAAATGAAATTGGCCTCCAGCCAGACTTCATACCACTGATCACCATCCTCTGAGCCCAGCCATTCAGCCAGTTTTCAATCCACTTCACTGCTCATCCAGCCTGTATTTCATCAGCTTCTCTGTGAGGATGTTATGGGAGGAAGTATCAAAAGCCTTCCTGAAGTCTAGGTAGAGTTGGGCAAGCATGACTTCCCATTTGTGAATCCATGTTGACTACTCCTGATGATTTTCTTGTCTTTCATGTGCCTGGAAATGGTTTCCAGGATTAGTTCCATCACCTTCCCAGGGATCAAGTGAGGCTGACCAGCCTGTATTTCCCTGGGTCCTTGTATTGCTGAAACATGAACTTTGTTCTCCATATTAAAAGATAGGTGTATTGATATGAAAACCATAACAGCCATTAATTTTATCAATTTTATAAAATTTAAACTTAGCATAAGAGTTTTCCTTCATAAGGCACCTTCGCATTTTCTTTTATTATGAAATATGAATTATGGATACAGACTAAGAGTCCCGTCACACCCCAATTACCTCATTTCCAGCCGACTACTCATGACTGCATCTGTGACTGAATTAGAAAATGTCTTGCAGGTTAATGCAATCTCTGTTAAGTACACTGAAGCTAGACAAGGGAAAACACATTTTTTTCCATATTTAGTAAGTCTACATTTAACCCATACAAAAACAGTAATGGGGTTTTTTTAAAGACAGTCTATGGTTTTTAGAACAACTGATGCATTTCCTTTCCTATCTCAAACTCACAGTACCAGTAATTTAAATGTTGTCTTCAGAAGGAAAAATGCAGTTATTCCCCTTTCAGAGGAATTGTAATGACAGAATATTAGAACATTTGAAAAGAAGTGTAAAAGCTGTAAGTACCAGCTACTTATGCCCTTGATGTATTCACATATACAAAAAATGCTTTCCAAAGAGAACAATATACTTTTACCTGGAAATACTCATAGGAAAGAGGAATAAGAAGGGGACTGGGGGAGTGAATTGACTCTCTATAATTACTCTGGGAAGTGTTCTCTTCCTTTCTTTTCCAGAAAAAAAAAAGAGAGACAATCAGAACACTGAGCTTTTTAGGTGGAAAATTCAAGAAGAAACTTCATTTCAAAATACCAGAGGATTAAAAACATAGCATTCCCACAATGGAAAAATGTTATAAGAATAAAAATATATGCAGTGAGGATTTTTTTTCCTTTTTGTACTCACATGACATTCTTTCTACTTTTGTATTAGACTGACAAGAAATAGAATCACAGAATGGTTTGAGTTAGAAGGGACCTTTGAAGGTCATGTAGTCCAATCCTCCTGCAATGACCAGGGACACCTTCAATTAGATCAGGTTGCTCAAAGCCCCATCCAACGTAACCTTGAATGTTTCCAGGGATGGGGCACCTACAGCCTCTCTGGGCAACCTGTTCCAGTGTTTCACTACCCTCATTGTAAAAAATTTGTTCCTTATATCTGGTCTAAATCTATCTTCTTTCAGTTTAAACCCATTACTTTTTGTTCTATCACTACAGGCCCTTCTAAAACGTTTGTCCCCATCTTTCTTACAAGCCCCCTTTAAGTACTGAAAGGCCACAGTAAGGTCTCCCTGGAGCTTTCTCTTCCACAGGCTGAAGAACCCCAAGTCCCTCAGCCCTTCTCATAGGAGAGGTGTTCCAGCCCTATGATCATTTTTGTGGCCCTCCTCTGGACCCACTTGAACAGGTCCATGTCTTTCCTGTGATAAGGACTCCAGAGCTGGATGCAGTACTCCAGGTAGGGTCTCACCAGAGCGGTGTAGAGGGGCTGAATCACCTCCATCCCTCAACCTGCTAGCCAAGCTTCTTTAGATGCAGCCCAGGATATGGTTGGATTTCTGGGCTGCGAGCGCACATTGCTGGGTCATGTCTAGCTTTTCATCCACCAGTACCCCCAAGTCCTTCTCTGCAGGGATGCTCTCAATCCCTTCTCCCCCAACCTGTACGATACCAGAGATTGCCCCAACCCATGTGCAGGACCTTGCACTTGGACTTGTTGAACCTCAGGAGGTTCACATGTTCCCACTTCTCAAGCTTGTCCAGGTCCCTCTGAATGACACCTTGTCCCTCTGGTGTGTCAACTGCACCACTCTGCTTGGTGTCATCAGCATAGCTAAGAATTAATCAATTATTGTTTTTACTTAACCAAATACCTGATGACTAAGGAGCTCAAATCCCTGCAAGGGATGATAGGTGGCATTTTACAGTGTCTGATTTGCGTACAGTTGTTACCACAAGTGATAATAGGTTGATGCATTGCAATAGAGAGATTCTTTGCCTTCCAAAGGATCCATGTTGTCCTCGTGCTGAAAATTGTGTTTCAATGTTCAGATTTCTTATTGAGCTTGCTTGAATTTTTCACAAAAATTAGTCATCCATTTATGGTTTATTGATCTATACTTCTGGATGTTATTAAAGAAATATTAGTTCTAGATTATGCATTTCTACAGGAAAGCTATATATTCAAGAAGAAAAAACAAACTAAATATTCAGTTTTGCCTTTATTGTTTACAAAAATACATGCATAATGCCTTTGGACTGAGAATAAGACTTTTTTTTTTTCTGATGTAATGTGTTTTTATTACCACTGGTTATATTTTTTCTGAGTAAATGAATTTATATCAAAAAATGCAAGCCAAAAAGCCCTTTGTTCATATTATCTCTTCATAATAATAATCAAATCAAAAAGTGATCTGGTCAGATCTGTGTGTCTTACTATTGCCATTTTTCCAGTTATCCCTGGTACAGGGAAGACCAGGCATCTCCATGGAATGATCTTATGGAGTTACAGATGCACTTAGAATTAGAACTTTTTAATGAGAGAATCTTTTAGTAAATTTAATTTTAAAAGTTGATTTAAAAATACTTCAGAAAAACAAAGCACAAATTCATAAATCCTTCCTAATGTCCAAATATGTTCAGCTTGATTAAAAACTTTCTTTATGATTTCTTCTATAAGAAAGAAAGATACATAGAGGATTATATAAATCTCTGAAGGATTTCCTCTTTTATGGACAAAATATCTGGCAATTTTGCATGTTTTGCATTTCTTCACTTTCAGTTTAGGTTTGAATTCGCTCTTGGAATGATGCAATGTGCTAAGGCACTTCTCTAGGTTGAAATTCACCTTCTTGCAGAGGACCTGCAATAATTTGGAATTATCTTTATTCTAACGATACTGAGCTCAAGTTACCATTGAAAGTGAGTAAATGTTTCTTGTGAAAGTTACTTTCTTATGACCCGAACAAGTTCTTAATATGAAGCTTAACAATGTTTAGTATGCTGCTCATTGTATTGATAAGATGACCAGTAATTCAGTTTTCTACCAAGCAAATTTAGACAGAATTAAAATGTAGAAATCCCTATTGAAAATATGTAGACTAAATGCATAATTAGTTCTTTCTAGTCTAGCAGAATTGTGATTGCTGTAGGAAACAATGGGAGATGTATAATTTTTACCTTTATTAATTTTCTTCTATTCTTATTCAACTGTATTTTTTGATTGCTACAATTAGTAAGACATTTAGTTAGAGTAGTAGTCTAATGGCTGCTGTATTCTAAGGAAGCATTTGAAAATGGGTGATTAATTAGATACAGCAGCAATATACTCCCTCTTGCTTAGCTGCACTACTTACTGAGAGAGCCAAATTGAATGATAGAAAAGCTACTTTAGTGGTTTTAGGCTATGAGAGGGTTCCCATGGATAAGGAAAAGTATATATGACAAATAAACCATTCTGATGAGTCATGATCCAAACAGAGATCATTTATCCAACACCTATAATTTATAAATAAAAAAAAAAAAAGAAAATATTAGTTTACCAAGGAAAAGGATATGTGGAAAGATTAAGATATGGTGACCAGGTCATGTACAGATTAGCTTCTGAAGAATCTACAGTATATGCAGCATCCCCCCTAAGAAGGTGCATTATTGCATTATAGTTATATTCAGAGATTGTGAAATTCAGAAATTTACAGCTATTTTTCCAAGAAAACCCATTTCAAAGACCTGCATTGTCTTAGAAACTGTTGTGTCCTTTAAATAAAATGGCTACCCAAAGCTTGGTGAACCTATTCCAGATGTTCATTCTGGCCATGTCAAAAAAGATGCTGTTGTCATTCCTACCAGATGTTTTACTGTTTTGTCAGACACTGTTATGGGTTTGCGTGGCGCGGTTTTCTTTGGTAGTGGGGGAGGGGGCTGCAGAGGTGGCTCCTGTAAAAAGCTGCTGGAAGATTCCCTGGCGCCAAAGAGTCAGACCCGCCTCTGCAGCCCAGAAGGGAGTGACAGTGGCAGCACCTCTGGGAGAAAATATTTGAGAAGGGGAACCGGCAGTGTAGGGATTGGGAAACATGAGAGGAACACCTCTGCCGATACTGGAGTCAGTGAAGAAGGAGGGGCGCCTGAGGAGGCTGATGGCCCTGCAGCCCGTGGTGAGAAGGCAGGCT
>VYZV01025156.1:58165-70701 GCA_013401275.1 Pandion haliaetus | reverse complement strand
GGGGGGGGGGCGGCCACTGCCGCCGCGGTCCTCTCCTCACCGGTGCCCGTCGTGTTTGTAGTGAGGCAGCGGGTGCTCGACCGTCGGGTCCACGAGCTTGACTGGGTGCCCAGAGGGCGGCTGTCGCTGCTCGTCACCGAGCCGCCCGCGGACGGCGACCCCGGGCAGGTGAGGCGGGAGGCGCTGGGCGGGGAGGGGTGGGTCGGGCGAGCGGGGCCGCGGGTAACCGCTCTCCTCTCGTTCCGCTTCCAGGAGGTGGGACGGGCCGGCGGGGCCGAGGCGCCAGGTACGGTCTGCGTGAGGCGCGGTGCGGGGCTTAAACGCTCGCCTCAGCCCTGCGGGGCCGGGGCTCCGGGCGCTGGCCCGCGGGCTCGGACGGGAGGAGCGGGGACGGAGGAGGTGGCAGAAACCGGTGACCGAGCCGTCGGCTCGTCGAGTGCTTGTCCAGGCTGGCGTTGAGCTGTGCTCTTACTTTTTCGGTTTCTTTTCCCTCCTCCAGCACTCTCCTCCATTTTTTTAAACCGCAAAGCTAATTTAATTCGTAAAGCACAGCCCTTGAGTAAACTCCAAGGCATGCATAAAAGCTGAACAAACTAACTTTCTGTGCAGTTTTTGCGGTTCTAGCTGACATTGCGTGTGTGCTCCCTGCAGGCCAGAGTTTGCTAATCGTACATAGCCCGCTTACCTCCACATGCAGTTTACTTATTTGTGCAAATGAGGGTGGCATACAGGTGAAGATTGAGGGCACAAACTAGAAAAGCAATCTGACATTACTGGTATCTTTTGTTTTCTAATTTAGCTGCGTTCCTTATTGTTTTGAACTAGCAGGTAGAGATGTCCTGCAGAGTCAGAATATATCACGACAAACGCTTTTACGGAGGTGCCTCGTTTCCAAAGGCGCTTCCCTCCAGAGGAGGGATGTCCTCAACAAATCTCGTTTGACAGCACGGTTTTTGTCTGAGCATAGTACTGTAGCGCATGGAAGGGCCTGCTCACAGGGGTTCATGCAGCATGACTATGTGCTAGTTTGTTTTTTAGCTTTGTGCCTGAGGCTTCTTGAGCTTAAAGAGTGTCTCTGTAACCACATTCAACATACGGTTTAAAAGAAGGAATATATGGGAGCCTGTGATTCTGGCAGTGTCAAATGAAACTAAATTCAAGCTATGTTAGCTCCTGGATCTACAAGCGTGTGACCTTTTTCTTCTTGAATTATCTGGTAACTGAGAAGTCATTGCCATTTATCTCTAGTTAATGAACCCCAGGTGTCTCTTCCCACCTGCCAGAGTAAGGAGACTTCTGTGTCCACTCAGCAGAAGACAGGTAAGCATGCCTCTTAGCAAGCAGAGACCAGTGTATTCTTGCTTTGTTGCTTTTTGTTGACCTTTATGCTCCAATAGTGCCTTGGTCACCTGGGTGGCTTGTGGTGTTTGTCTAATGTAGTGTAGAAATCATTATTTCAGGCTAAAATAAAGAAATATTTTTTCTTTTCTTTGTATGAGTCCCTTTAGGAAACTCCCCACTTCTCTGGCTGCCTCAGACAGGTCAGTTCCTTAGGGAGAGTATGCAGTGGATGCTGACATTTGTTCTGGGTAAGGCTGTCCCTACCCAGACCTTCCCAGCTGCCAGCAGCCCCACTGGGGTGACCTGTGATAGAACATCAGGAGCTGTGTACCCCAGGTGTACTTGAGGTCCTGTGGCAGCCAGCACTTGTAGATCCATGGCGAGTCACAGCAATGGCTGGAACTATAAATGGAGAGGGTGCACAGGCAGAAGAGTGATGGTTCCCCTCATCGTGGATTTGTGAAGAAGCTTTCATAGCCATTACTTCTCCTGTCCTTGCCTGGTGATGAATGGAAGCCTTTTCTCCTCACCTGTTGATATAACAGCTCACGCTAGTGATATGCTCAGCTTGTTTTGGATTTAAAGGCTGTTGTGGAAAAAAACCCAAGCACCTGAATTACTGTTTATTTGCCTGTTCTTTTCCCTGATCTTATCTGTGATCTGAAAAAAAAGTGGTGTGAAAGTTTGGCAGATAATAAGCTTGGTTTTTTTCTTAACTTTCACCTAAGGCATTAGGATGCGATCTTTCATTTCAGAATCATGTGAGAAATTGGAAGCAGAAAAAGCAACCTCTAGGAAATCTGTCATAGTAGTAACCACTGCCTCTGGGGAGGACATAGAAGATGAGATTGTGGAAATGTACTTCGAAAATAAAAAGAAGTCCGGCGGGGGGGCCATCAAGTCCTACATCAAAAAGGATCAGCAAATGATCATCACCTTTCAGGATGAGGAGGGTATGACCGTATCTTATGGGTGTTATATTACTAAAGCTCCCTTTTAAAAATAGGCCTTTGCTGGTGCTGGATCTCTTTGTGGGCATTGCTTCAGCAGGAATGTCATATTATTCCCAAAGAGTGAGAGGATGTAAAAGGAGAAGTGCCTGTCTATCCAATGCAGATGTGGGTTTCTGACAGTGTTTATGATAACCCACAGGGAAAGAAGTGGTTCTCTAGACCTGTCCCAAATGCTTGATCAAGGCTTACAGAGAATAATGCAGCAGAAACTATGTCAGGAGCACTGCAGAATAAGTAAGCTTTAATTCTAGTTCAGGAGACTGGATAAAGCACAGTACAGTATTAACTGCAGATCATGGGAAAATGCTGTTTTGTTGTATTTTCTTTTGTATTCATTTCAAATGCCAGGGTTTTGGAAATTGAGAGGAAAAGAGGTAGTAAATATTATGTATTTGTAAGACAGAGGGGTGAATGCTCACCTCTGTGGAGAAAATTATTTTAAAGTAGCCTCAATTTATCTGTAGTTTTCCTCTACGCTAAATTGCTGTCGGCTACTTGGTAGTATGGGAAGGATGTATGCAAAAAGAGGAAACTGTTTATGCAGGAGAAACAGTTAAATATTTAACATAGTCAAATATAGTTAAATAGTTAGTAGTTAAATATTTGCTAAATATACAAGCAGGATGGAAAACCCTTTCTTTGTTTGCTATTTATTAGATGTTACTAATCTGCAGAACAGTTTCTTGCACTTGAGGGCAGTAGAAAGGAGGTAGCACTTCAAAAAGTAACTTTTTTTTTCCCTTTGGGGAGACTGGGGACATCTAGCTCATAGAGCAGCTTTTATCCTGACCCTAACTTTTGATGGTAGTTCTGCCTTATTTCTGTTTCTTCCGTGATATGAGAAAGTATGGCTGGCCAGACTTTTAAAGTTGAGTGTAATTTAATATGTTGCAATGCTGTGGTGGGAGGGGAAGGGAAGATCACATCTTTCTTTTCCTGTGGAACTAGATGCCCAAGAAGTTTTGCAAAGGAAGCATCACTCAGTGAAGAAAATTGATCTGTTTGTGAAGCCATGGCAAGTGGACACTCTTCAGGAGCCGTGCCAAGTGGAGGACTCTCAAGGATCCTTGTCTTCCACCATAGTTGTGCTTGAAAATGTGCGGGAGACAGTAAAAGATTGCATGTTAATTATGCTGGTAGAGAACATCAGTGGCTTGTCAGAAGATGATGGTGACTTCAGTGTGGAAATGATACCTGAAATACATGCTGCTGTAGTCACTTTTACTGGAAGTACTGGTAAGAAGGAGTCAGAGTTGCAGATCTTTCTTATTAGCTACTTGCATGTGTCTGAGGGAGACTAAGTAGGAAATGAATGTTTTCTGTCATAGGTTTAAGGTTTAACCTGATACTGCGTCACTTTAAATGAGGATTTACTCTACTAAAGTTATTGACATACCTTTTATCTGTAAGTTATAGAGGCTAGTGTAAGTCCGAAGAGGGCTAGCTCTGATTTGGGGAGTAAATAGAACAGGCAGGACTAAAAACAAACTATAACTTTATACAAACAACAGAAGGGTGTACTTGGTCTTAGAACAGATTGATGATAAAGGCACTCCTTGCCAAAAGGTGTTACATGTGTAGTAAGTTTATATGGATTTGAGGGAAAATTGAACAAGTACGTGGAACAGAGCTTTTTAGGTTATTCAATAGGCTGCTTTAGGCTTGGGAAATCTACTGTAATAGATTGGAGGCTGGGAGAGGATTAGGGCAGCAGCATCTTTTTACAGCTGTTCTCTAGATACCTGCTGTGCCCACTGCTGGAGATAGGATACTGGGCTGGAAGGACCCTGGGACGCTGCGGCAAGTCCAGCTGTCTTTATGCAGAGTGCCAGCTGTCAGTTTTGTGAAGCGTGGAATTAACACCATATGCTTTGCCTGATGCTGCAGTACCAACTAGTTGTTCAGCTACTGTGTGCCCACTGCGGTTTTTTAGTGTGTTCGATACCATATGCTTTCTCTTCTGCCTTATTAGTGATTGATGACAAAGGCATCTTCCAGGTGATGGAGAGTTGTCTGCTCCTACTTCTCACCAGTGAGAGGTTATGGGGACTTCCTGGTTGACTTATGGTTGATATTATTAACAAATTGCACCCCAGGACATGGGCAACAGTAAGTGGTATGATAAGACCAGATTCAGAAACAGTGTAAGCCAATGCCATAGCTGATGTTGTAGAGATAACAGCACCACGTTACCAGGAGAACTGAATTAAACTGACAGCGGTGAACCAGTTCTAGGATTCTTTGAGTACTGCTGCACTTGAGTCCTTTTAGGGACAAGGTGATTTTACATGTGCTTGATTCTGAGTGAGGAGGTAGGGCCGGAAAGAAGAGAGAATTATGTCTTCTGTGTGGAAAAACTGTACATCTCTTTAGAAGGTAGAACAGGGTGAAAACAAGTTATATGCCACTTTGAATCAACTTTGTGGGAATAGTTATATTACTGGTAGTATGTAAGAATGAAGTTGCTCAGAAATCTTAAGTTGTGAAGGGATCAGTCCTTGGCATAACTAAACCAAAGAAGTTTTTCATCTCTGAGAAAGTGTAGGGTTTTCTGCTTTAGAAGTCGGAAATTATTTGCCTCTCATATCGTGCTGCAGCCACAGATTTTTGGTGTAGCCTTTAGGAAATAAGATCCTTCAAAAACTTAATTGTGTGTTTGCCTGACAGACATAAAAGTGACTTGACTGTCTTTTACTGTGATGATAACAGGGGGAAAAAAAGCCAAAAATAGAATGTGTTTATCATTGTCGTGGTTTAACCCCAGCCAGCAACTAAGCACCGCGCAGCCGCTCACCCACTCCCCCCCCACACCCAGTGGGATAGGGGAGAAAATCAGGAAAAGAAGTAAAACTCATGGATTGAGATAAGAATGGTTTAATAGAACAGAAAAGAAGAAACTAATAATGATAACACTAAAGAAATGACAACAGTAATAATAAAAAGATTGGAATATACAAGTGATGCACAATGCAATTGCTCACCACCCACTGATAGACGCACCCGTTAGTCCCTGAGTGGTGATCCCTCCCGAGTTCCTAAATGTCACATGGTATGGAATACTCCGTTGGCCACTTTGGGTCAGCTGCCCTGACTGTGTTCCCTCCCAGCTTCTTGTGCCTCTGCAGCTTTCTTGCTGGCTGGGCATCAGAAGCCGAAAAGCCTTGACTTTAGTCTAAACATTACTTAGCAACAACTGAAAACATCAGTGTGTTATCAACATTCTTCTCATACCTAGCTCAAAAACATAGCACAGTACCAGCTACTAGGAAGACAATTAACTCTATCCCAGCTGAAACCAGGACAATCATAAAAAGTGAAAGAATCCAAATCTGAACAGTTGACTTATGTCTGAGTTGTGAATAAAACCATAGCCCTAAAATGAACCTGATCTTATTTTCTTTGGGGATTAAAGAGACCCAGTGCTTCTCAGTAGGAAAATTAGTGACAAATTCTGGCTATGGTAGTTGTAGTCAACAGTTGTGATCAGCCATGTGGTTGGTGAATACTGGTTGACAGATACTGAATATGTGGAAAGAAGTAGCTGTGTGGGCACCTCTGAGTTGGTAGATGCTTTGCAATTCATTGCTTTGGTCAAAGTACACAGCAATAGTCTGCTAACATAGTAGAAAAGCAAGCTACTAGTTTGATCTTGGGTTTGGTGTTTGGTTTTTTTTTCCTTCTCCCTTCTCTTTCTAGCTGCAGGAGAATTTGCTAAAAAGCTTAATGAAAACCACAGAGCAAAGCAGCAAAATATTACTGCACGGTGCCTTGAGCTAACAAAAAGCATTAGGGCTGAAAATATACCACCTAACACACCCAGTGACTATATAACTGTCTACTTTGAAAATAAGAAGAACGGAGGTGCGCAAGTGGTGGATGTTCAGCAGCTGCCTGATGAAGATGCAGCTATCATTACATTCAATGACCATAAAGGTAATGCAGAAATAAGAAGCCCTTCTTTCTTTGATACCCTTTCACTTAAAGATCAAAATGTGGATTTTCTAGAGAAATTCCTACTTTGCCCTCATGAAACAGCAGATCTGGTGCTTTGTCAGAAGGTCTCTGCTAACTGGCGTGCAAGCTTAAGTTTTGGACCAGCTGGGCCTAAGGCATAGAATTTTTTCCTTTTTATGCAGTTTATTTCACCCAAGCCTTGACCTTACAGTTCAGGTTACAGTTTGAGTTTAACAGAGAAAGCACAGCCCCATGTAGTGCAGGAGTCTTCTCCCCCTGTCCCCCCCTGCCTTCACCACCAGCTGCCCCACGGCACTGTGTGCTGCCTGGCTTGCCTGAGAACAATTTCTTGGACAGCTTTTTTGGCTGGAGAGCAGGTGCTGAGCATCTGTAGAAGGTGGAGGACAAGGGGGAAGCTGGAGGCATTGCAGTGAAGGGTAGAGCTGAAGGGAAGCTGAAGAAAATAGATGCTCTTTTTGGGGGAAATGAAGGAGCTGTGACTTGATACTGCTGAGTAATAGCCCAGACAGCTACCGAGTTGGGCACTTCAGGTACAGCATATAACAGAAGTGGGAGCAGTGACAGTGCTGTACATACCTCCTCCTGGAGGTGGATAGTGTTGTTTCTTAACTGTCTCTCTCTAACTTTAGTTTTTGGCATTTAAAACCAGCAACTCTTCAATAATTTGGAATTATTTGTATCTGGGAAGGGGGTAAAATTTGTGTAAAACTATGCTTAGACATAACAAACATTATTATGTAGAAAACAAAGTTTAAAAAAAAAAACAGAAAATCTTTGGTTTTAAGTGCTAGCATTAATTGTTTGGGTTTTTGTTTGTTCATTTTAGATGTAACCAGTATCTTGGCAAAGCAGCATTCACTCAACAAAATGCCAATCTCTGTCTATCCTTACTACGTCTCGCTGGGAACAGCTCTATATGGAAAGGGCGGGCCACAAATAAAGAAGCCAGATCCAATTACAGTGCCTCTGGATTTGTATATCTGGTATTACCTGCAGAAAAATAATAGGCTAATTGAGGCAGTAACTAGTGAAATGGCAAAGTGTAATTGTGTGCTAACATGGCCTGAACCCCACTGTGCAGACCCAAAAGTTACTTTGCGTCCTTCAGCTACTTTGTCTGAGCAGAAGAGATTGGTATCTCGGTTGATCAAGACATGGAATGAAAATGTTTCCACAGCATTTTCACACAGCATATTGAAGTACAAAGCAATTACATGTCAAGTAAGTGCAGAGGTGTGGGAAGCCATTAGGAACAGCTTTACCCACGATGAAGTTCTGATAATCCCATGTATTTCCAAGAATTTAGTTGTTCTAGTAGGTGAAAAAGAAGTTGTGAAGAATGTTGAACAAGAACTGAAATTTCTGATAGAAAAGGCCACCAGAGAAATTGAAAGAGAAAAGCAAAGAACTGAAGAAATGGTGGTAATGGGTGCAGGGGAATATGCAATTTTACAGTGTACTGGTCTTGAAGAAAAAATTCATACAGAGTTCCCAGCCCTGCAGATAACTTATGATCGTTTGCAGAAGATGATTAACCTATGTGGAGTGCCTGAGGAAGTTTATAAAGTAAAAGGGGAAATACTAGATAATATACGCAAAATGGCAAAGAAAACAGTTAATATCCACCCTTATATTTTCCAGTTTTTAGAGCATATTGATAATGAAACAATGTCACAGAGCCTGTTTATGTCAAAACAAATTAGTGCCTTTTATGAGCTTGGCACAGAAGCTATCATCTTGAAAGGGAGCTCTCCTGAAGATCTCCTAAAAGCAGAAGAAGAAATAAAGAAGGAACTGGGCCACAAAAGCATTACTTTGGAGGATGAGTCAGTCCTCCAGAAGAAGGAATGGAAGATGCTTACCAAGCAAAACTGCTCTAATGCAGCCGTAACAGTCACTCAGGCAGAGAGTCAGGTGATCATTGCTGGTTGTTCTCAAGCAGTAACAAAAGTCTTTGAGGAACTTTATAAATTTATAGATGAAAACACGCAAGTACAAAAGGTCATTGGAGGAAAGCCCATGGCTGTCATAATGTTTTTTGAGAAAGAGAAGTTCAATGTTTGGGGTGACTTACAGAATAAAGGTGTGCAAGTTGATTTTAGCACACAGAAGAAATGTAGAGTTATATCCTTGAGTGGGCCAAGAAGAGAAGTGCTGAAGGGATTCACTTTAGTTGAGCAAATTCTGTCCAGCCTGCATTATAAGCGTGTGGTAATTAGAGAGCCAGGAGCCAAGTCATATTTCAAAGAGCGGGAACGCTTTTTTGCTGCCAGTGCAAAACAAGACTTTAAGTGTCTAGTCAGGCTGGAAGAGCAATCAGAAGAACAGCTGGAAGACCAGCAAGAACATAGTAATGTAGGTAAGCCCTATAGGCAGGTGACCATAGGTGGAGTTACAATAGCGGTTTGTAAAGCTGACTTGTGCACTCATCCTGTTGATGTTGTGGTAAATGCATCTAACGAAGACTTAAAACACATCGGTGGCCTTGCTGAGGCACTGTTAAAAGCGGCTGGTCCGGAGCTGCAACAGGAGTGCAACGAGCTGGTGCGTAAGAACGGGAGTTTGCAGCCTGGCTGCGCAGTTATCACAGGCGCTGGGAAACTCCCCTGCAAGAATGTCATTCACGCTGTTGGGCCCAGGTGGAGGAAAGATGAAGCAGAAAAGTGCATGTACTTGTTAAGAAAGACAGTGAAGAAAAGTCTCCAACTAGCTGAAACATACAATCATCGTTCTATAGCTCTGCCTGCTATAAGCGGAGGGATTTTTGGCTTCCCACTGGAACAGTGTACATATTCGATTGTATCCTCCATCAAGGAGACCTTGGAAGAATCCATGGGGGACAGCAGCTTGAAGGAAGTTCATCTTGTGGATATTGCACTAAGTAACATTCAGGCTTTCAGCAAGGCACTGAGAGAAGTGTTTTCAGATTATTCACCTTCCTACAGGTCACTGCATCAGACCAGTACAGTTCATCAGCCTAGGAAAAGCAAAATTTCTCAAAATAGCAAGAATTTCCCATTGGTAACAACTGAGGAAGGCCTTGACATCATGCTGAAAAAAGGAAGCATTGAGGATGCTACAGTAAGTGTGTTAAATTATCCACCTTTAAAATATCAAGTGGTTTTTGTTATTGTTGTTTAAAAAAACCACAAAACACAAAACCCCCAAAAACGACCAACCTTAGACCATCACCTGTAATTAGCACTGTAACATGTTTGATATGTTGCTGAAATTGGCTATCACTGGTGATAATAAGAATTGCTATTAGTTGACTGTCTTACATGATAGATACAGATGGCTGTGCAGCATTGCATTTTGTCATCTACTAAAGCAGAGGCACACAGATCCCTGTGGCACACAGTGCGTTACAGTTTAGCAGAAGCAACTGGGGTCAGCAGGAATGGTTCAGGGTGCCGAACCCCCCCTGACTCTACCTTGCTGGGCAGGAATCATCTGCATGCAGCATTGGCCTTTCCAGAAATCCCGATTACTAGAGTGTGGTACTAGTGCAAAAAGGGTGCTCAGTGTCAGTTAACGTGAGTACTCTGCCACGTGAGAGTGGCTAGGTGCTTCCAGATCCACTGTGGTCCTGAGGCAGCACAGACATGCATGTCTGAGCCCTGGGCCCACAGCCAGTCTAATTCTCCCTGCATCTGTAGCATATTGATCTGGGGAACTATTATTCATTATGTAATTGGTAAACACTGGCACGAAATGTGCAGTTGCTATTGTGTTTTCTGTGGAGAACCAACTTCACTAATTGATTTCCAGTTGCCTCTGGTATTGAATTGGTGTTAGCTGTCTTTTATCTACTTTACTGGGATGGCGAATACTGAAAGCAACTCCTTTCAGAACCCTTTCCATAGTGCCCAGCAAATCCTTTCAGGAGTGGATACCTCCCACAGTTTGTGTGTGCAGCTCTTCCAGTTGGCCAGGGCAGAATATACATTAAAATGTGTATAGAGGTCCTTTCTGAGGAGCTGAATATAGTGCTTGACACAATGTTCACAGCCCTTTGTACTGTTCTCCCTTATAAGTTACTGCTTTTCTCACTTCTTTCTCCTTAGCTTTCCTCCAGTCTTGTCTTCAGCTTCTCCTTTTTCTCTAGACTAGCCATATGTGAGAGGTCCTGCTTACCTTAGTGAATACAGTTTTTTGGGGTTTTTTTGTTTTTGTTTTTGTTGTTCTGTGAGCTTTGCTTGGAGAATGAACTTGCATGAATGTTTTTCAAGTGGAGGTAGAATGAGTAGAACAGGAATGCAGAATTTTAACTTTCTCCCATCAGGTTGAAATGAATTTCACTGTTAACTTGGCTTTTGTGTTGCTTCGGGTAGGCTCTTGATATTAGAATTGAGCATAACTTCTGGTTTATTCCAAAACTTTGTTCACTCTCAGATTGCTATCCCAAAAATTTACTTCGTAAATCAGCAGGTAGGCTGTATTTGATTAATCAGTACAAAATTTAAATTTGATACTTAAAAGCTAGAGTTTTTGCTTGCGTGTTTTTCAGACAGACATTGTTGTCATCAGTGTTGCCGAAGATCTCCAGCTTGATAAAGGGCCACTCGCTAAAGCTTTGCTAAGCAAGGCAGGGCCAATGCTTCAAAAAGGCTTGAAAGAAGAAAGCCTAGGAAAAACACCTGAGAAAGGATCTGTGTTGAAAACAAAAGGTTACAATCTAGGTTGCAGTGTTGTGCTTCATGCTGTCGTACCTGCATGGTCCCAGAGACATCCATCCGCAAAGGTATGAGGGTTTTAACTTGTCTGAACTCTTAATTTGACAGGGCTTTATAGTGGGTTTAGTGCCACTTTTCCTTTGGAATGGGGGACAGTGTCATAGAAGATGAGAGAGAGTTTGACCTGTTCTTTTTTAACTGTGTGGCTGGTCCCTTGTTGACTAATATATTCCTTGTGATGTATGCAATTATTGTATTTTAATACCAAGAGATAGCTAAACAGGAAAGTGCTACGTTGCGCATACTGGGAAAAAAAATTACTTCCAGTACCTGAAAAAATAATTGTGCTTTACAGGTCTTGGGCAATGCCATCACAAAATGCCTGGAGATTGCTGAGGAACTCTCTTCAAAGTCAATTACTTTCCCAGCGATTGGAACAGGGAATTTGGGATTCCCAAGGTCTGTTGTTGCTAAATTAATGTTTGACAAGGTGTTTGAATTCAGTAGTAAAAATGGAGTAAATTCTCTTGAGGAAGTTCACTTTCTGTTGCATCCAAAAGACACTGCTAATATTCAGGTGAGTTACCGTGTTTTTCCGTGTCCATTATATGCTGGTTTATTTGGGTCTATCTCATGATACTTGGCCATCTGATGATCTCCAAAGAATCCACAGGGTGCCTGTTTTCATACTACAGAAAAATTTTTCTGACAGTCTCTCTTGTCTGTACTGAAAGTTCTCTTTTTGTTTCTACCCCTCATGGTCACCTGCCTGTCCTGTACAGCCCTGCTCCCTTCCTGTCCTTTTATGTTCCCTGGCAACAATACAGACAAAAGTGTAATTACTCTTTATCTCATGAACTCACCTAATTCTTCAGTACATAGGACTTACCTACAGATAAATTTGCTGCAACTCCTGCATAGATGCCTTCACTTTTGGAAAAAGGAGTGCTTTCAATGGAGTGCTAATGTCTTTTTAGGAAGAATAATTATGCTAGGATTGCTGTGCTGGTAAACTTCTCCCATAGAAATGTATCACTATTCCACATCCTCCTTTCTTCAGTATCAGATTAGCACAAATTTTCTATATCCGCGCTCAAGTTACTCATCTCACACATGAATCTGGCCACGTTGGGATGAGGAGAAAATACAAAGGCAGGCTTGTGGGTCGAGACAAGGACTGGGAGGGATCACTCCCCACTTATGGTCACGGGCAAAAGACAGGCTCAACTTGGGGAAGAAACAAAATCAATTTAATTTACTACAAATCAAATCAAAACCAAGGATATTAGGAAGGAAACCCAAACCTCAGAACACCTTCCCCCCACCCTTCCCTCCTTCCCGCCTCAGCTCCATTCCCAGTTCTTTCTACCTCCTCCCCCCGGCGGCACAGGGGAACAGGGGATGGGGGTTGAGTCAGCTCGCCACACCTTGTCTCTGCCGCTCCTTTCCTCGGGGGGAGGATTCCTCACTCGTCCCCTGCTCCACCATGGGGTCCCTTCCACGGGAGACAGTCCTTCACGAACTTCTCCAA
>VYZV01025156.1:46423-57854 GCA_013401275.1 Pandion haliaetus | reverse complement strand
GGGCCAGAGTTGGGTCCGACTTGGAGCCGGGGGAGCTTCCAGCAGCTTCTCACAGGAGCCACCCCTGCGGCCCCCTCCCCCGTTACCAAAGAAAACCGCGCCACACAAACCCATAACACTTCAGTATCACATTAGCACAAATTTTCTATATACGCGCTCAAGTTACTCATCTCACACATGAATCTCTTAAAAGAGAGCAGTCGCACTGTGAATTAGTGCCCAATAAGTGTTTCTGCATCTTTTGACTGCTGCTATTTTGTGCAGTAGCTAATACATTCTGAAAGGCCAAACTTAAAGTTTACTGCACTAAAGCCTGAGCTATTGTGCATAGAGAAAGGTGGCATTAGCTGTATGACTTGATTTAGAGTCTAAACTAGCCCCTCAGTGTAAGGATGCCATCTGTTAATCTATCCTTCTGGAATGGTAACTAGGGCTTTGACTTAGTTATTTATCATTTCTGTCTGTTGCTCACACTAAATAACCTTGCTCTCTGAGAGCAACAGTGTGTCAAGGCTTCCCATCAGCACTATGGGAGATGATATGAAGTAATTTGTGTTAAGCTCTTCCTAAATGTTTTTTAAATTTACTTTTCAAACCTGTATTTCTACTATGTAATCCAAAGACTTCTATAGGGGTTGATTGTAATTTCCTTCTCTAGGTATTTTCAGATGAACTTGAGAACAGGTGTGGAAATACTGTAGATGTTAAAGTGCAGAAGGCTTCTCCAAATAAGGCTAGCCAAGGCACAGGTAAGCTTGTTTCACAGAAGTTGTGTTCCTAGTGGATTTTAAAGATTATTTTAAATAGTCCAGGGAATGCATTCATTATGGATGTTTAGATATTCATTTGGTGAGCATGTAATTCCCAAAGTCCAAGTAACAGTTGAAATGGATGTTTAGATATTTATTTGGTGAGAGTTGTGGTTTAATCCCAGCCGGTAACTAAGCACCATGCAGCCAGTCACTAAATCCCCTCCCCCATGCACAGTGGGATGGGGGAGAGAATCAGAGGGGAAAAAGGTAAGACAAGTGGGTTGAGATAAGAACAGTTTAATAGAACAGAAAGGAAGAAAATAATAATGACAATAACAATAATAAAAATGGTAATAATAATAATAAAAGGATTGGAGTATACAAAACAAGTGATGCACGGCACAATCGCTCACCACTCGCCGACCAATGCCCAGTTAGCTCCTGAGCAGCAATCCCCCCCTGGCCAACTCCCCCCAGTTTATATGCTGGGCATGATGTCTCATGGTATGGAATACCCCTTTGGCCAGTTTGGGTGAGCTGCCCTGGCCGTGTCCCCTCCCAACTTCTTGTGCCCCTCCAGCCTTCTTGCTGGCTGGGCATGAGAAGCTGAAAACTCCTTGACTCAGTCTAAATGCTACTTACCAACAACTTGAAAACATCAGTGTGTTACCAACATTCTTCTCATACTGAACCCAAAACAAAACAGTATACCAGCTACTAGAAAGAAAATTAACTCTATCCCAGCCAAAACCAGGACAGTGAGCATGTCATTCCCAAAGTCCAAGTAACAGTCGAAGTGGCTGCTGTAAATGCAGCATACAGTATTTTTAGGCTGAGTGTCTGTAATGTCTGAAACAGTGTTGGAGATGCTAAGAAAAAAAAATGTACCTGTGATTCATTATCAGGATAGTGCCCCTGTAAATCAGGACAGCAGAAGCTATCATGGGCTGAGGGCACAAGTAAGGCTTTTTTCTTTCATTGCTGCAGTACTTGATTAGATTGTGAACAGGTTGGTGTCTTCCTGTGTCCTGGGAAGGCAGGTGAGTTCCTGGTTTTATGTCTTAAAGTGGCCTCAATGGAATACTCTTAAATCTTTCACACGTTCAGATGAATAGCAAAACCAGACTGAAATATCTTTGGTGTTATCCAGCCTAATGCAACTGCAGAGTGTAGAAAAAGAGTTACATGTTGAAAACTTAAAGTCCCAGGTAAAAAGTTCCTGTCACTCAGTAGAGAATCTGCCTGAAAACTCTGTGAGGCAGAGGAGCAAGGGAGTGAGACTTGGAAAGTTTGCTGCTCTCTTACCTTGGAGTTTTGCAAAGGCTTATATAGTAAAATGTTGCAAAGCAGTGTCTGCATACCAGGTGTGCAGCAGAACAAGGTTTTTTTTAGCATGATGGGAATAGGTGAAGATTGATCAGAGACTCCTGTGAGAAGGAATGGTTTTCAGTTAACGTGGCAGGCAGTCCTCCTCACAGGCTGAGTCTGGAGCCAAACTGTGGGCTTTGTAGGTGTTGTACCCAGGAACAAGTCCCTTACCTCTTACCTCATTGCTCCCTTCTTCTCAGCATCTGTATTTCTTTCCTGCAGCTTTCTCTGGTACCTCTTCAACCCCAGCACAGAATGTACATGCAATGACAATTGGCTCCGTCGTGTTCCAGGTGGTGGAAGGTGATATTACCAAGGAAGAGGCAGATGTCATTGTAAACATAACAAACCACACTTTCAGCCTCAAAACAGGTAT
Source organism: Pandion haliaetus (assembly GCA_013401275.1). Classification (NCBI taxonomy): domain Eukaryota; kingdom Metazoa; phylum Chordata; class Aves; order Accipitriformes; family Pandionidae; genus Pandion; species Pandion haliaetus. Next base: position 55,358 of record VYZV01025156.1, on the reverse strand, counting down.
TTTAGTTGGTATTATGTGTGAAAACAGTATGTGTGGTTGGAAGAGCTGGATAAAGGAGGGTATGAAGTATTTTTTCCAATGTTTCAAAAGCTTCTGTATCAAAAAAAATTTGGCTTCTGTTTTGCTTCTTAGGGTACAACGGTTCAATTAGGAAGTGTCTGAAACTTTTTCTTGTTACTCTGTGTTACAGGATGACATGTTTTCTTGCAGAAGGGGAAACCAATAATTTTAGGGGTTTTTTTTATGGAGCCTTGTTATAGAGCATCTCTTGTACTAAAGGGGAAGACAAACCTCAATGAGGTTTTGACCTCGGTGAAGGTACTTTAGACATCACTTTGAATTGAAAAGCATAAGCCTAAAATTTAGGCAACAGTGCTTTTCAGTTATAACCTTTACTGTTATCAGGATTGAGATACTTTAGCTATTATGTGGCACGCAGTTCTGCCTCAGATAGGACTTTTAACGGCATTAACAGTAGTTTCATATGCCTCTTCTCATTTAAGGTGTGTCTAGAGCAATTCTGAACAGTGCTGGAAAAGCAGTTGAAGATGAATGTGCTCAACAAGGTATGGTACAACATTTCTGACCTCCTTTCTGAAGGTGTTCATGCATGGCAGGGAATCTGCTGGAATACTTTCTCAGTGCCTGCTGTACACCCATACGTATTATGCACTGTGTTACATCAGCTAGTTTTTAATCAGTTCATGTGATATTTGTAAAACATCTAATGAGGGAAAGAAGAGAAAAATCTTAAGAGGGCTTCTAAGCATATGTAAAGAACTAAATCTATTCATTGTTGCATCCTCTTATTGCAATAAAGCTTTCCATGATAAAAACAGGTCAAGTCTACTTTGAACAGAGCCATGAGCAAGGGATGATGTTGGCAGAAATGTTAACAGAGAAGCCATACCTCACTGGAAGCAACTGTCTACCTGCAATTCTTTTTGTCATTACCAAGTGAGAAAATGTTTGCTGTTGGCTTAACTAGCAACCCACTACCACATCCTCTCTGTGACCAAGAGGGAAAACTGGTGAAGTTGGGTTCCTGCCTCAGAAGAGGCCTTTATTTGTAGACCAAATTCAGCTAGTGAACAGCAAATATAATGAATTGGGGAGTAACGATGGACAAGTATGTGGTTTAAAATTCCATAAAATAAGGGAAGTGGGAAAGACACTGGTGTGGAGGTCAACTTGGAAGACCAACCGAAGGAAAAGAATTATGTGGAGGAGATAAGAGGTAAACCTCTGTTGTGCAGACCACGAGGGTAATGCAGGCTTGGCAGCCTGAGGGTAGATGGCATGCTTGTGTGTGCATGAAGACAGACTGTAGTGCTAGTCTCCAAGAAGTTCTCCAAGTCTGCAGAGCAAATGTCATGGTTTAACCCCAGCCAGCATCTAAGCACCACACAGCTGCTCAGTCACTTCCCCTCCCCCCCCCAGTGGGATGGGGGAGAGAATCGGGGGGACAAAAAAAGGTAAAACTCCTGGGTTGAGATAAGAACAATTTAATAAGAACAGAAAGGAAGAAAATAATAATGATAATAGTAACAATAATAAAATTACAATAATAGTAAAAGGATTTAAATATACAAAACAAGTGATGCACATTGCAGTTGCTCACCACTCGCTGACCAATGCCCAGTTAGTTCCCGAGTGGCGATCCCTCCCAGCCCCACTCCCCTCAGTTTATATACTGGCCATGATGTCTCATGGTATGGGGTACCCCTTTGGCCAGTTTGGGTCAGCTGCCCTGGCCGTGTCCCCTCCCAACTTCTTGTGCCCCTCCAGCCTTCTTGCTGGCTGGGCATGAGAAGCTGAAAACTCCTTGACTTAGTCTAAACACTGCTTAGCAACAACTGAAAGCATCAGTGTGTTATCAACATCCTTCTCATACTAAATCCGAGACAAAACACTATACCAGCTACTAGGAAGAAGATTAACTCTATCCCAGCCAAAACCAGGACAGCAAGCTTGACAAATAAAGGTACACACCAAATTTTTTTGCCAAAGAAGGCAAATATTTTACAAACATAAAATGAATCCTTGTGGCTTGAAAGTGAAAATAGAGAGAGGGGGTTGCACAGTTTGTGGATAGAGACTTGAAAGTTATCCTGGGGAATATTTGTCATTGTTTCCTATCTCCTAATGAGGATTAGTACACATCTGTATTGTGGATAATCATTGATTGATTACATTCTCCTACTTATGTTTCAGCCTCACAACCTAACAAGAGCTATATCACCACACAAGCGGGAGGACTGCCATGCAAAAAAATAATTCATTTTGTTGCCCAAGATGATATTAAGGTGCTAGTCTCCAAAGTGCTTCAGGAGTGTGAATTACAGCAGTACACCTCTGTCACCTTTCCAGCAATTGGAACAGGTCTGTGTCTCCCTTTTGAAATGGGTTCAGTGCATGTGATTCTGCTGATGTCAGGGCTCAAGGGATAAGCTTGATTTATCTGGAGGGGTTATTCTTTGGTGAAAATGTACTCAAAACCTGAAGACTTTAAAACTGTTACTAGAAGCTTGCAAAGACCTAGAAAGCTTCACTCCTTGCAGTCAGCTAGTATGTAGAGTGTGAGTGCTCTAGAGCTGACGCTTCCTTGCTAACAGGGGTTCAAAGGTATGTCTATACTTCCTGGAGAACCATAAATATTTGTCACAGCAGCCTGATCCGTGTGGGCAGCTTATTGAAAAATATCCAGGGAGCTATTTCTCCATTCTTGAAATCAGTAGATTTCTCTACTACAGAACTCTAGCTAACAGCTGGACAAGTAGGTTGAAACGGGTAGAATGTCAACCTGTCTAAAAGGCCAGATTGTCCCTTTTTCTTCTCTTGCTATTTTCAGTTAGTTAGTAGAAATCCCTGGAGTCAGAGAATCCAGAACTGGGCCCCATGCATGCAGCGACCTCTTGCATGAATAAAACTAGACTTGCTTTTTGAGTAAAGAGTTGGCTACTGGGCCATTGAGCGTCAGGCCTGTGGCCTATTAGATAACCAAGCTGCATCATCTACATCATAACCTGATGAGCTGCCACATCAACAAAAGTACATTTCTGGTTTTCTCTTGCTGGAAAGGTGGTCTCAAACCTCCTTTTCCTGATAAGTAGAAACCTTCCCTAAATGCCAGCCTGAAGTTATTTCTGACCTGTTTATGATCCAAGTGATTGTGGGTAAGTTCATAACTGTTCTTCTAAAAATGTTTTAACCATTTGTAACAGTTATTAACACTTTTTAAAGGCAAAATGTTTATAACTTGTTTCAGGTGAGGCAGGCCGTGATCCAGCTGTAGTAGCTGACAACATGATGGATGCAGTAACTGACTTTGCAGGAAGTAATTCTGCTCCATCTGTGAAAACTATTAAAGTTGTCATCTTTCAGCCACATCTGCTGGATGTGTTCCTTACAAGCATGCAGAAAAGAGAAAGTCCTGCTAAAAAAGGAGCCAAATTATTGCTTTCCAAGTTAACATGTAAGTAGATGTCACTTAAATACAAGTTATAGATCAATCTGTTTAGCACCAGCTGATAATGGTTAATATTCATTACAACATTTGTGTATTTCAATGTAGCATTCTGGAGCTCTGAGAAACATTCCTCAAAGCAAAAAACCAAAGCGGTTTTGGAAGAGAAAATCGACATGGCTGTTGTGCAGATATGTGGGGAAAACAAAAAGAAAGTGGAAGAAGCTGAAAACTGGTTGAAAAGTGCAATTTTAAAGGAACAGTTTCAAACAGAAATCATAGACGAGTCTATCTTTCATTTTGGTGAAGCAGAGAGTGAAGAACTGCATAACCTACAAAAGAAATTAAAAATTGCTCTTCATTTGGATAGTACCTCTATTAAAATTTCAGGTGTTGAGAAAGATGTTTGGATTGCTTATTCAACTATTCAAGAAATGATCCACAGGGTAAAAGCTGCTAAACTGGAAGAGACCAAGGCAGAGCTTTTAAAAAACTTAATTGAGTGGAAATATTTTGAAAAGGATTCCTATGTGCCTTTCAACAGTCTTACAAATATGTACTTGGAAAATGCTTTCATGGGAAAGCAGAAAGATATTTCAGTCATCATTGATGAGAAAAAATACACAGTGAATATAGAAGCTAGATGTGCTGTGGATGACCAAGGAAAACGTATACCTATTACACGTGTTGATAAATCTGAAGGTAAGTAAAAGCATCTTGAAAGACTGACGTTCCCACGTTAAAATCAGGTTGCATCCAGCTTAGTAAGAGTAAGAAATGGTAAGAATATGCAAAATATTGTTAGTAGCTTTGTGCAGGTCCATTTCTGGAGAATGTAGAAAGGAGCTGAATTGGGAAACAAAAATAAAAGAATCCTGCAGTTATTTAAAATTTTTGGAAAGGTAGGTAATGCGTTCTGAGGCTCTTAACAGGCTTACTAGCGATAATTAGATGTTCCTAGCAGCTGTCATTCCTGATCTCAGCTCATTTCTGTTTTTGAGATGTACCCTCATCTATTTACTTCTGGTCCTTTACAATATAAGGAGCTACCTTTTTCTTACTCAACCATACAGGACTTTTCCCAGTGTATTGTTTTTCTTTGTCCTGCTGTGACTTAGTTGTACGTGGGCACATTTTATATCTTAATGGGAACAACTTTTTTGTCCACTTAACACTTGAAAGTGAAAGTGGACAGGTTTAAGTAACTGCAACTCCCAGTGCCTTAGTAATGCCTCCTGCACATATTTTCAGGTTTTGGGTTTTTTTTTTTGTTCTCCTACCAAAAAATGTCACTTCTAATTGAGGAAACGTATAATGCTGGATGTCTGTAGTATATGCATCAGTCAGTGTTACTGTTTGGCAACACAGCTAGATACCAGGCCTCACATGAAATGAGAGAAGGGAAGAAAGGGAAGGCTTCTGCTTTTCAGATGGAGAGTATATTCTTGAACTTTTTAATTTAAAACCTTCCTTGTTCATATGTTTTGCTCCTAGTCTCCTAGTTGATGAGAATTAACTACTTGGTAAATCTGCATTTGCTCCATGTCCTTGAGAACATGATTTGAAGGTTTGGTTTGGTTTAACCCCAGCCAGCAATTAAGCACCATGCAGCTGCTCACTCACTCCCTGCCCCCCGCAGTGGGAATGGGGAGAGAATCAGGAAAAAAAGAAAGTAAAACTCATGGATTGAGATAAAGACAATTTAATAGAACTGAAAGGAAGAAAATAATAATGGCAATAATATATACTGGCCATGATGTCACATGGTATGGGGTACCCCTTTGGCCAGTTTGGGTCAGCTGCCCTGGCCGTGTCCCCTCCCAACTTCTTGTGCCCCTCCAGCCTTCTTGCTGGCTGGGCACAAGAAGCTGAAAACTCCTTGACTTAGTCTAAACACTGCTTAGCAACAACTGAAAACATCAGTGTGTTATCAACATCCTTCTCATACTAAATCCGAGACAAAACACTATACCAGCTACTAGGAAGAAGATTAACTATATCCCAGCCAAACGCAGGACAGAAGGCTACTAGTAGAAGATGTTGCAAGGGATCCCTCTTTAGCTGTGAAGAACAGATTTGTCTAGGAACTAGCAGTTCAGGCACATCAATTACCAGTAGAGTGGCAAATTAGAAACTAACACCCTAATCCTCTGGTAAAAGACCCATGGAATACTCTTGGCTGACAAAGGCCAGTAGGCACTAGTGGTAAACTAGATGTATGGGTTTTTAGAAGGGTTTGTAGCAGGGCATGTTTCATTTTAAGCAGAGGATTTGGGTAAATGTGATCGATTACATTTCTTCTACAGATCAAGTGTCAACAGTGCTCCCTGCAACGTGGGATGATATGCAAAACCAGCGACTCAAAATGGTGGAACTAAAACCAGGATCAAGAGAATATGGAGATGTGCAGGAAAGGTTTCTGAAGACCTGTCAGTCATTAAAAATTGTAAAGGTAAAAGCATGTAATTATTTCTGAGCGTAAATACTTTGATAATAAGTGATGATGGATACTAGTAACAATGGAAAAATAAATTCCCCTGGGATTTCTGAAGTTGGACAAGTCTTTATGGCTGTCACTGACTTTAATCAGCCTCAGTTTGATGTTGCAGTTGAGGTATTTGGAACAAATCTTAAGCAGTTGTTTCTTCAGCACCAAGGGAGAGTGCTCTTTCTTTAAATTGTTTTGCTATAGTAGAGCACAGTATTTCCTCACTTAAGCCATGTGTGCTTTGCAGGTAGGCATGTTATCTACGCCCCAGAAACCTGCAAAACTGTCCTATAATGTTTCCCATGGAGTGTTTCTGTCATGTTTTGGGCTGGGCTCTGCTGTCTGTCATACCAAAGTTTGGAGTGATTTTGCAAACTTATTTCATGATCTGATATACATGCATTGGAGCTAGGAGGAGAATCTTGGAAGCAGATTGAATTGTTGATACACTAATGTGTTTCATGACAGCAACCTAAAGAAAACTAATGTGTCTTACTTTCAAACTTTGCAGATTGAAAGGGTACAGAACCCATTTTTTTGGAAGGCCTACCAAATAAAAAAGTGTGAAATGGATAACAAAAATGGCAACAGAAATAATGAGAGGCTTCTGTTTCATGGGACAAGCAAGGAGTCATTAACCTTAATTAACAACCATGGATTTAACCGAAGCTATGCTGGAATGCACGGTAATACAAATTTCAAAACAACTCTTGTTTTCCTGAATAGGGCTAGGACTGATTTGCCACGCCATCTGTATAGTTCTGCATTGTATGCAAAATTATTTGTTTTGTTAAATTTCCCTACTGCAAATAATAAGCAAAATTGTCAAGAGATTCACAGGCTCTGAAGATGGCAGACAAGTGATTGCTGCTAACGAATCGCTCACAAACATTTGTTTTTCTGACTACAGCTGCAAGCTTTGGAAATGGAACGTACTTTGCTGTTAATGCCAGCTATTCTGCCAGCGACACCTACTCTAAACCAGATGCGGATGGGAAGAAGTACATGTACTTGGCTCGAGTCCTTGTTGGAGAATATTCTCGGGGGACAAAAGGATCAATTACTCCAGCAGCAAAAAATGCCAGTAACTCCATAGATCTGTTTGATAGTTCAACTGATAATGTGAACCAGCCATCCATGTTCATCATATTTAATGACATTCAAGCTTACCCAGAATACCTTATCACTTTCACTAGATAAGCATTTTGATTGCAGCCAAGACTGAATGCCTTTCAGTCTTTGTGTAGGACAGAAACACTTATCACAAAATACACAATGAAAACAATAACTGTTTTTCTCAAATTAATTTCTTAAAGCTTGGTTACAGTTAAGCAACCTCTGGCAATTTTTGATAGTACTGAAATAGCTTGTTTACACTCAGAGTAGCTGAGCATATTTAACACTTGACCTCAATATTCTACTGAAAACCACTGTTAGATTACGTATCAAGCCTTTGTACTGTATTAGCCTTTCCCTGCAGCCTTATGGCCATCCTAGTTGCACTAGGAAGTGAGGAGTGCTGCCAGGGGATTGGAAGGGATCTTCTTTCAGCCGCTGCCTGCTCAATGTTGCATTTCTGATGGCTTCTTACACTCTGGAAGTGACAGTATGTATCACAAATTATGTTACAGTGGTTTTCAATAAAGGAACTAATTGTAGTTAAGGGCTTGTGTTGGTTTAAACCTCTCCAACCATTTAGCCTTGGTTTTCAACGAGTGAACTTCAGTGAACTTGATGTCTCAGATAGGGATTTGGTTTTAATACAATAACCCTCCCTGGCAGGTTAATGGGAGGTTCTATAGAAGGTGATAGAAGTTGTCTGAATTACTTACATATAGCCTAAGAGAGACAGGAAAGTAAATGTTGAGGAGATGTTTCTGTTGTCATATACCAGCTGCAGCAACCTTCCTGTGATCTTAAGGAGAAATGAATAGAGCAAAGAAAAGCACGGGAGGGTGGGAGGGGGTTGTTAAGGCTTAAATAAATAGGTTATCTCAAAGGGGTGATCATTAACAAGCCGGAGTTCCATCTTGAGGGGGAAGCAAAGCAACATCATCTTCTTCGTAGCATGTTGATGGAATAAAAAAATATGCCTCTCACACCCTTGGATATCGTAAGATCTTCCAGTGAAAAAGTAGAGTGATGCAGCACCTCCAAATTCTAAAAACCTTTGGCTCCTCTGGATGTATCAGGTTTGACTTATTTGGTTGGATGATTAAGAGAAAATCTTCCAGTACTTCCTTTACATGGTTAGGTTGCTATTACTTCAAAGTTTTGCTGTGGGCTGGTGTGTCCGTGTGAGCAATAATCATTGCAGGTTAAATGTTGCTGAGGGACACGTTTTCTAGGGAAGGTGGTATGAAAACACGTGAACCTGCAAATATCTCGGTAGAGCCATAAGCATCAGGCTGGTCATTCACACCGCACCCCATTACTCCCTCTGCAACAGCACTGGAACCACTCGCTTTGGGCTTTTTTGCTTTTGATTATGTCAGCAGTTAGAAAACTGAAAAATGCTGACTGTTGAGTTCCTAGTCCTTGAGATCAAGATATGGACTGGGGGGCTGTCATGGTTTCAGTTTCAGCCCAGCTGGTAACAAAGCACCACGCAGCCGCTCACTCCCTCCCCCCCCCTACCCTGGCCACGTTGGGATGAGGAGAAAATACAAAGGCAGGCTCGTGGGTCGAGACAAGGACTGGGAGGGATCACTCCCCACTTATGGTCATGGGCAAAAGACAGGCTCAACTTGGGGAAGAAAAAAAAATCAATTTAATTTACTACAAATCAAATCAAAACCAAGGATATTAGGAAGGAAACCCAAACCTCAGAACACCTTCCCCCCACCCTTCCCTCCTTCCCGGCTCAACTCCACTCCCGGTTCTCTCTCCCTCCTCCCCCCGGCGGCACAGGGGGACAGGGGATGGGAGCTGGGGGATCAGCTCGCCACACATCGTCTCTGCTGCTCCTTTCCTCGGGGGGA
>VYZV01025156.1:18820-37771 GCA_013401275.1 Pandion haliaetus | reverse complement strand
CTTGATTTGAAGTTAATGATATATCTGTGTTTGTATGTATGTGTGCTAACTTTTAGATCTAAACACAGTCTTGGAAAAGCAGCATTTACTGGAACAGACACCAATTTCTGTGCATCCATATTTCCGCTCCCTGGGAACAGCTCTCTACGGAGAAGAAAGACCAACTATCAAGATGCCAGACCCCATTGGAGTGCCACTAGATCCGTATGTCTGGCAGTTTTTACAAAGGCAGGCTAAACTGATCCAAGATATAAACCAGGAAATGGCAATTTGCCATTGTGAGCTAAAATGGCCCCAGACAGACTGTGCGCACCCAGAAGTTATGTTGTGCCCATCGTCATCTCTTTCCGAGCAGAAAAAGATTAAATTGATCAAGACATGGAAGCAAGATGCTTCTACTGAGTTCTCGCGTATCATGGCACGTTACATAGCTATAAAATGTAAAGTAAATTCAGTAGATTGGGAAGACGTGAAAAACAGATTGGTGAAAGATGTTGCTTTGATCATAACTGATATTTCTGAGGAGATGGTGGTGATTGCAGGCACCAGAGCAGCAGTGGACAGTGCAGAGAAAGAAGTGAGGGAATGCATGGAAAAAGCGATGAAGCAAAGTGAAAGGGAAAAACAAAGCATAGAAATTTCTGTGTCGGTGATCCCAGGGAAGTATGCTGTTCTGCACAATGCTGGGCTAGAGGAGAATATTCACAAAGAATATCCATGCTTAAAGATACTTTATGATGATACAAAAAAAACTGTTCAGTTGTGTGGATTACCTGCGGAAGTATATAAAATCAAAGCTGACTTACTGGAAAAGGTATTGAATATGCCATGTACATCAGTTACCATTGATCCCCATGTTTTCTATTATCTACAGCGTGTGGATAATAAAACAATGTCAGAGGCATTATTCAGTAGGAAAAAAATCAATACCTTTTATGAGCTTGAGGATGATGCTGTGTTGCTCTTTGGAGATACTCCCAAAGATCTTTTAGAAGCAGAGAAGCAAATAAAGACAGACTTAGGATATAAGTGTATCAGTGTGGAGGACAATGAGGTCTTTAAAAAGGAGCAGTGGAGGACTCTTCTTGCCTCCTTGCGTAAGAAGTACAATTCTTCCCAGGAAACTCTAGTCATTGATGAACCTGTTGGAAAAGAAAATAGAGTGATTATTGCTGGCTTTTCTAAGGGCGTAACAGAAGTTTATCAGGAACTTAATGATTTTATAGATAGAAGCACACACATGGAAAAAGTAATCCCGGCTAAGTCAGTGGTGGTAGTGCAGTTTGTAGAGCAGGAAAAAAACAGTGTTTATCTTGAATTGAAGAAGAAATGTGTGACAGTACATTTTGACACCAAGACACCGTGTATTTCCCTGAGCGGACCAAGAGCAGAAGTGCCAAAAGCAGTCACCACATTTGAAAAAATTCTCTCATCCCTTTACTCAAAAAATGTGCCAATTGATAAACCAGGAGCCAAAGAGTTCTTCACTGAGAGGAAAAATTCATATGTTTTTGAGGCAAAGCAGAAATTTAGCTGTTTGATTAGGCTGGAAGAAGAAGAAGAACAACAACAGAAGCGTGAAAAAGTTGGTGATAAAGAGAAAAGAAAGCTCTACTACAAGAAAATGCTGCCAGATGGAGTTTTAGTAGCAGTATATAAAGGTAACTTGTGTAATTACCCTGTTGATGTTGTGGTAAATGCATCTAACGAAGACTTAAAACACATCGGTGGCCTTGCTGAGGCACTGTTAAAAGCGGCTGGTCCGGAGCTGCAACAGGAGTGCAACGAGCTGGTGCGTAAGAACGGGAGTTTGCAGCCTGGCTGCGCAGTTATCACAGGCGCTGGGAAACTCCCCTGCAAGAATGTCATTCACGCTGTTGGGCCCAGGTGGAGGAAAGATGAAGCAGAAAAGTGCATGTACTTGTTAAGAAAGACAGTGAAGAAAAGTCTCCAACTAGCTGAAACATACAATCATCGTTCTATAGCTCTGCCTGCTATAAGCGGAGGGAGTTTTGGCTTCCCACTGGAACAGTGTACATATTCGATTGTATCCTCCGTCAAGGAGACCTTGGAAGAATCCATGGGGGACAGCAGCTTGAAGGAGGTTCATCTTGTGGATGATGTGGAAGAAACAGTTCAGCTTCTGAGTGAGACAGTAAAAAAAGTGTTTACAGCTAAATCATCCTCCCCAATACTGCTGCCACCATGCTCGGAAAACCGTAAGCTGAGAGAAAGACAGAAGGAGAAGGGAAAAGAGGACCTGCAGATGGCTAGAGATGATCTGCACATGGTTACAACAAATGAAGGACTTTGCATCCGAGTAGAGGAGAAAAACATTCAGGAAGCCACGGTAGGTCTTTAATTTTCCACTTCCTCTCTAACTTGATGTGAAGATCTTCTTTAAATTTAAACAGAAAAGGAAGGACAGTAGGTTATATTGTTTTACAAAGCAATTGCTATGTAAGGAAACAATAGCTAAGTGCTAGCTAAACGAGTATGCAAGCTTGCAAAACTGATGTATTTCAGGTTGGGGTCTGTCACTCTGCAGCTGTTTCTAGTGGCAGCTGTGAATTTCGTGATGGTTCATTCCCAGCTAGGTTTTATTTGTTCTCTGATCTAAGGTCAACATGTAAAAGAGTTTGTTTTTTTTTTTCTCAAAGAGAAATATTAAAATACTTTCTAAAAGTATTTATATGATCTGTAGCTATCTAGGTTGGATATTATGGGAAATCAGCACCTGTCTCGGCTGCTGTTGTGAGTCATGCTAACAGGGAGGATGTAGCTTATTTTTTTTTAGTTCCCTTCTCTTTGGATGGGTTATAGACATAGTCTGTGAAGAAGTTACTGGGCTCTAGAAAAGTGACCCCATAGAAGAGTGCATGCTTAGATTGTTTTGCCAAAGTCTAGACCTGATTCTGCTTCCCCACCCCACCAATTTTCTTTTTTCATTCTTTTTGCTAACAAAGTTTAACTACTACTCATCTTGACCATCAAGACTCAATTTTCACCTCTGACATAGTTTCTTTCCCTTATGTTTTTTTCTTTGGTGATGCAAAGCACATCTTGATAAATCTCTTTCAATAGCCCCTGACTTTTATACTGTCATGGTTTCGGTTTCAGCCCAGCTGGTAACAAAGCACCACGAAGCCACCCGCTCACTCCCCACCCCCTACCCTGTCCACGTTGGGATGAGGAGAAAATAAATACAAAGGCAGACTCGTGGGTCAAGACAAGGACTGGGAGGGATCACTCCCCACTTATGGTCACGGGCAAAAGACAGGCTCAACTTGGGGAAGAAACAAAATCAATTTAATTTACTACCAATCAAAACAAGGATAATAGGAAGTAAAACCAAATCTTAAAACACCTTCCCCCCACCCCTCCCACCTTCCTGCCTCAGCTTCATTCCCGGTTCTCTCCCTCCTCCCCCCGGCGGCACAGGGAAACAGGGGATGGGGGTTTGGGGTCAGTTCGACACAAGTTGTCTCTGCCGCTCCTTCCTCCTCAGGGGGAGAACTCCTCTCCCTTCCCCTGCTCCACCATGGGGTCCCTTCCACGGGAGACAGTCCTTCACGAACTTCTCCAATGTGGGTCCTTTCCGCAGGCTGCAGTTCCTCACAAACTTCCCTGGCACGGGTCCTTTCTGCGGGCTTCAGTTCTTCCCGAACTTCCCTGGCGTGGGTCCTTTCCGCGGGCTGCTCTCCAGTCACGCACTGCTCCAGCGTGGGCTTTCCCATGGAGTCACAGCCATCCTGGGGGGCCTCTGCTCCACCATGGACCTCCGTGGGCTGCAGGGGAACAGCCTGCCATCTCACCACGGGCTGCAGGGCCATCAGCCTCCTCAGGTGCCCCTGCTCCCCCTCCTTCTTCACTGACCTCGGTATCTACAGAGGGGTTCCTCTCACGTTCCTATTCCTCCCCCCCCACCACTGCTGGTTCCCCTTCTTAAATCTGTTCTCCCAGAGGTGCTACCACTGTCCCTGACTGGGTCGGCCTGGGCCAGAGGCGGGTCCAACTTGGAGCCAGGGGAGCTTCTAGCAGCTTCTTATAGGAGCCACCTCTGTGGCTCCGTCCCCCACTACCTAAAAAAACCTGCACCACACAAACCCATAACATATACTTTGGGAGTTTAAAACCTCCCTAATTTGTTATTGTCCTGTTGTTTCATACTAGTTGCTTCAGTTGCCATTTTGGTGTCTGTAAAAGGCTGTTCCAGTAAAAGAGCAATACTAGACGTAAAAAAACCTCAATATGAATATGACACACATTTAAAATACTTTGTAATTAAAATGTCTCCAGCGGAAAAAAAGCAAAGCAAACACCAGACTTCAGGCCTTTGCCTGTTTTGCTTCATGAGACCACAACCTCCTTTCATGTCATTTTGGTGCATGAGGTGCTGCTTTTCTGATAAGGTGTAGACAATCCTACTTCAGTGAAAAGGAAGAAAGGGACATTGAACTTTCTACATTACATTTACCTTATACAATACATGTATTTCGCATCCTGTGATGATGCTAGAGAAGAAGGAGCAATACTGCAGCAGTTCATCACAAGGAAATGTAGGAAAGGCTGGGTCTGGGGAGAGTGGATGAAGCAGACTGCAGAGGTTGGGTTTATTTCACCTGCCCAGACATTGGCATTTGCTCGGGATGACGTGAGTCACAGCCTTACCTCCACTGAGGGCTTGACAGCTCTGCCTGGATGGATGGATGAGTGGGTGAATGACTGACCTGCTTGCACGCAGATAGCTGTGGTGTTGGTACTCACAGTGGGTCTGATGCTGCCTACCGTAGGTTTCCTACATGTCCGGAATACTCAGTATGCAGAAGCTGTGCTGAAAACCAGGTTATTTCTCCATTGGCATCTTGTTTTTCATGCTGTGCATTGCTTTGGTACTGCTATTAGTCTCGATGCATATTTTTACTTGAAGACTGGCTACAGACATTTTCATTGTAATTTTGTTGCAGACCGATGTTGTTGTCAACAGTGTTGGCACAGATCTGAAGTTTGGTGTGGGGCCTCTTTGCAAAGCCTTGCTGGAAAAGGCTGGACCAGCGCTCCAAGTAGAGTTTGACAATGAAAAGCAAAGACAGGTCGCTGGTCAAGGCAGTGTGCTCTGCACCAGTGGATGTTCTCTGGCCTGCAAGTCTGTACTTCATGCCATACTTCCCGTGTGGGATGGAGGAAAAGGACAGACCCTGAAGGTACATTTTAGTTATTTAAAAAAATAATTTTGAAAACAGATTTATTTGGGAACCTATCCTGAAGTTTCAGAATGTAAAATAGTTCATTTAGGTGACTCAACTCCATTTACTTCTGTTGGAGTGACCTTAAAGATGCCTTGATGCACTGAGAGCTTTTTCTCATACCAGCATAGTCTCTATGGAACTAATAATAAATTATGCCTCTTTTGAAGAGGGAAAAAAAAAAAAGGAAAAAAAAAAAAAGGATCTTTGCTGTGTTTTACAGACCCTAGAAGACATAATCAATTCCTGCTTGAAGAAAACTGAAGAACTTGGACTGAAATCAATCACTTTCCCAGCTATTGGAACTGGAGGATTTGGATTTCCTAAAACTGTTGTTTCTAAGTTAATGTTTGATGTGGTATTCAAGTTCAGTAGTAGTCACACTCAGAAGACTCTCCAGGAAGTTCATTTTCTCTTGAATCCAAAAGATACGGATAACATTCAGGTAGTTCTCAGGACAAAGCCATCTATGTTCCATACTGTTCTAGTTACACCTTAACCATATATTTCAGTTATATTGCTTTCTTAAGGGAGTAATTTAGCACTTTTTTATTGCTGTGGGCTGGTGACAGTGGGATGTCTCTCCTATGTCTCATTCAGTGACTCTGAAATATAAACTCTCAGCAAGCACAAGCAGCAGACAAAATTGGCCTCCCTGCTGGCACTGTAAACACCTGTAGATGCTCACTTATCTTTGACAGAGGAGTTCTGGCAATGCAAAGACAGTATCTATTACCACACTGTCCACACTGAGTCTTCCACTGTTATTAATGATACCTAAACACAACTGTAAAATGCATCAGATGGCTCAGCAAGAGCTACATGACTGTTAATTATAGAAATATTCAGTATATAAACTGTGAAATACTATCTTTGGTATCTTTTTTCTCTTCTTAGGCTTTTACCATTGAACTAGAACATAGGGCAGCTGAAATTTGCAGTGCTGCAGCACCACAGTCAAGTAAGTTGTGTAGGGGCAGGAGGTGGGACATGGGAGAATGTAAATACTGTAAAGTGGTTTTATATGTATCAGGAAACAGATGGAATGTCATCAAGATACAGAACATTTTTTTCCTCCTAATGGACTGGCATTCTTAAACTCCACTTGTAGAAGTCTTAAAGAGCAATTTCTTTTGTTGAGGGCATGCTCATCTCTTAGTGAGGCCAGTCTTACCACATGGAAGAGGATATCCTGGTAGGAGAACTGTTAGTTTGTCCTACTCAAAGGGTATAAGAACTTGGTATCGCTTTGCCAAACAAGCTATAAATAGCATGTATTTCTGTACCTTTAATCTCCTATATAGAGTCATACAGAATGGATAATTTCCTTTCCATTTATTAACTGACAGTAGTGTGACACAATAGCAAAAACATACAAGTGAACTGCATCAACAGCAGAGGCTTATTCATAAGAATATGTAGCTCTTTCTTCTCAGTTGCTGTGAGTATCAGTGAGATGAAGTTAAGAGTGTGCAGATAAAATATGAATTAGGTAAGTTTCAACTAGAAGTAAGGTACAGTTTTATATCTGTGAGGGTAAAGATGAAATAACTTACAAATGTGGTGTGATGGGATCTCCATTACTGGTAGTGCTTAAGCTGGATACTCCATTTCTTATAAGAGTTAATTCAGGAAACTGTTACAGAGCTGGTCAGATCAGATAACGCTGAGTCCTTTCTGAGTTTATATAGTGGGAATTTACAGGAATAGAAATGGTTTCTCTTTCACAGTATTTAAACGGGAAGAATACTGCGCCTTCCTGATTTCAGAAATGGAGTAGAGAGAAAGGCAGAGACTCTCTAGGTCCATTAAACTGATCTAGAGCATATTCCGTAAAAGGATAAGTTGACGTTTCCATCAGTGTAAGAGAATAATACCCCAAACTAGAGAAGAAGTGTTGTAAGGTGTTTTTCTTTCCCTTGCAGGTTTCATTAGGCCTGTTTCAACTGAAGTATTGGGAGTTCATGAGATGCAGATTGGTTCCATTACACTTCAAGTAATTAGTGGAGATATTACCAAGGAAGATACAGAGGTTATTGTAAACATATCAAATCCAACATTTGATGCCACATCAGGTATTGTGTTGAATATGTATTTCTGTAGTGATAAATTTGGGCTAGTTTTAGAACGAGGTAGGGGAAAGAATTGTCCATCTGTGAAACTTTTATGAAGCATTTTTCAGATGAAAGACAGTTGTGACTAGTCAGGAAACAGATCTTAAACAGGTTTTTTTACAGGTCCTGAATATTCCATTTAGTTTCCAAACTACCCAAACAGAAGGCATCTGACCGGATTTTTCTTGCTTAAAAACAAAAATGCTTAAATAAAAGGGAATTTTCAGATCAAGTATAACTCTGAAAAACTGCTCTTGCAGTGAAATGCATTAGGACAAGCCAAAGCCCTGGTTAAGTAAATTGACCTATAAGAAGCAGAGGATTCTTTGGTGACATTGTGAATTGCAAGCATGAAAGACATCAAATGATATAATTCAAAGCAATCGGAGAGTTTGGTGAGGGGCATACTACTGTCTGGTGAAATGATGACAGAGGAAGTTATTCTTAAAGATTTCTAATCAATAATGAAGGCAGTGTTCTCTTTGCAGCCAGTGCAGGGTGTCATGGAGGGCACTTAAGGGAACTGGCAAGGTTTTGCACTTTGTGGGATCTTGCCGTATAAGAATTTGGGGTATTTGTAGAGTACAGAAGTTGGGTAGAGTTTTGAGTAGAAACAGCTAAGTTGACTTAATGAATGCGTATGCTTTTCTTGTATAATTTAAGGGGTCTTCAAAGCAATTATGGATGCTGCTGGTTCCCAGGTAGAAGCAGAATGTGCTCAATATGGTATGTTAAAGCATACTATTTTGTTAGATTAAATTTTTTTTTTTGTTCTCTCTGAAAACCTGAAGTTGTTCTATAATTCTCTACTCTGATGGTATAATTATTTTATCGGAAAAAAATAGCTTTCACTTTTAGGAATTTTGAAAAGTCCTGTTGTTGTTGACACCTACGTTGAGAATTTTTCTTTTCACAACTGAGCAGAAGATGGATACAATTTTCTGATGCTAATAAGTGCTGGGAAATTAATGTAATTTAAGTTCTTTACCCCTGAAATTACTCAAGAGTGTTCCTGACTTAAGAACAGAAACAGTCCCATTAACTTCAGCATAATTTTTAAGCTCATCTATTGTCAGCTACAAGAGAGCTGAAGTTTTGAAACTGAACAAAGTGGTGCAAGACTGTCTTTTGGTGTAAGCATGTGCAGGACTGGCTTTTAAATGCTAATAGCAAATCTGGGCTTATATTCACAAATACATAATTATTTTTTACTGAAATAATAAATCTGCATATCACCCTGATCATGAGTTCTTCGGTAGTCTGCATTCTTCCAGACAGTAGAGCAGTAAAATCCCAACTCCCTGTGGTTGGCCTCTACGAGCACAGAAAGGAACACGTTCTGGTTGCATAAACAAGAAGTTCCTGCTCTGAGTCTAGAAGTTAACTTTCAAGATGGAGTTTCCTGGATATTTTTCCTAGCCTTTGGCTCTGCAGGCTAGGCATCTTTATCAGCCTGATCTCAGCGCATGCAGAGCATCTTACAATCAGTTGTTACCTTTGTGACCAGTGAAGTGGTATGTCACTCTGTTCATCAGTCCATTCATCCTCACAATATGACTCCCATTTTGAGGTGTTTGGAATCAAACATGAGTGCTCTGAAAAAACACACACGTCTTTTTAAAGATTCCATACTACAGTTCTTAGATCAGTTGGTCATTATCTTAATAATACTATTTTAACCATTCAGCTCTTCTGCAGAATAAGAGTTTGAGCTTTCAAGGAATAAGCGGCATAAGAAAGGATTTCCCATGTAATTGAATTGTGAACATTATGTTGGCATGCTTTTATTTAAAAGCGAGCTGTATTTAAATTCAATATAAGTTCTTAAGTTGTGCTTAGGAAGGAACTGCTTTGTAACAAGAGATCTTGGGAAATTAGAAAACACACAATTACTTTAATTACTTTCTTAAAGAAGTTCTGCAATCAGAATATTTATAGAGAAAACCGGAATCCACTAAACCCAGGATAATAAAGCTCACAGTGGATTTCTTTCCACTTTTTCCGCTTCTCTTCTAGCATCAGTATAACTAGCTGTCTTATCAGAAGAGATATGCACTTTGAAAATGTTATATCTCCTTATTTATCTTCTGTCTTCCAGCTGGGCAGTCTCAAAATGGCTTTATTACTACACAAGGTGGAAAACTGTTGTGCAGCAAAATCATCCACTTGATTCACAATAACAACGTGAAGAGTCAGGTTTCCAAAGTGCTTAACGAGTGTGAGATAAGGATGTACAAATCTGTCGCCTTCCCAGCAATTGGAACAGGTTTGTGTTTTCTTGGGAAAGCGATGAGGGCTGTGATGGGGGTAGTCCAGAAACTGGAACAAAGTTAATACCTCTGATATGGGTAACAACAGACTTGTACAAGAAATTCTGTAAACTGGTTTGTGAAAGTTCACTGTAGTCAGTTCAAACACCATCTGCACACTTCAAAAGTGTGCTTCTCAGACCAAGGCTCCCCTTTACTGGAAAAAGAAGTCGTGAGCTGGTCATTGCTCCGCATGGCAGGTTAGGGTAGGAGTTGGTTGTGTGGGTCAGTGTTTGGACGCCACAGTGATAGTAGTGGCAGGTCCCCTGGACTGCCAACATCATCTGCGTGCTGGTGTCATGATGGCTGTCCAAGGAACGCCGTGGCTGAAATTGGCAGGGCTCCCACCAATGTTTCAGGATAAGCTTTAGGTTGCACTTCAAGCTTGTTGTAGGGGAATGAGAGCAGTTGTTTTGAGCTTGGTGTTCCTGTTTGCATGTTGAAATACGCTGCAGGCTTGTGCCAAAATCCTCTGCTGATTTTTATTTGGTTTTACTTTGGTACTCGGTTTAAACATTGGGATAGATTTAGTGATGTGTGGATTTAAAAAAATCGGAGGGATGCTAAGGCTGAAGTGTTTGTTGGAGCCTCAAAGTAAATGGGGGGTGAATTGCAGAAGGGCTTCCCGGGTCTGTGTAGGCTGTCAGTTCCTGGAGCTCACAGGCTTAGTTGTAAAGCTGACATTAAGCCTGGGGCTTTGGCCAGAAAGCATAATGGGGGAGGAGAGAGGGACACCACTCTGTATGAGCTGGGGACGTGGTCTGTTTTCTGGATGCTGCTTTGATTTAAGTACTGTTCACTGATACGTGCCTTTTATTTTTGTTTAGGTCAAGCACGACAGAGTCCAGCAAAGGTAGCTGATGACATGTTGGATGCTATCGTGGAATTTGCAAGCAAAAGATCAGTACAGCATTTGAAAAAAATTAAAATCGTCATCTTCCAGATAAACATGCTTAGTGACTTTTACATAAGCATGAAGAAAAGAGAAGATTCAGATTCATCCATAAGAGATTCGTGGGTGTCTCTGCTTAAATGTAAGTAGGTGGGTTTTCTGTGTGCATGGGCACATAAAACTAAAGATCTTTTATTTAAAACTAATAATTAACATATATTTCCTCACAGCATTTTTTTGGGGCAAAAAACAACCCACTGAGAAGAAAAAACCCATGGTTTTGGAGAAGAAAGTTGATTTAGCCATTTTTCAAATTTGTGGAGAAAGCCAAAAAAATGTGGATGCTACTGAGTCCTGGATAAAGAATTTAATTTTAAAGGAACAGTTTGAAAACTGTATTTCAGATGAGCTTATTGAAAATTTTGATGAGAGGCAAATTGACACTTTGGCAGATCTCCAGAGAAGAAAGCATGTTACCATTCAGCTTGAAAATAAACTTTCCCCACCTTGCATTAAAATTTCTGGTATTAGTAGGGATGTCTGTTTTGTTTCTGTGGAAGTTCAAAAAATGATCCAAAAAATTAAGGATACTGAAGAAGAACGATCCAAGGCAGAACTCGTTTATAACCTGGTAGAATGGAGGTATCCAGGGAGCAATGGAAGCTTTGTTGTTTTTGATAAACTGACAAATATGCAGCTGGAGGATGCCAAAATAGCTAAAAAACAACATCTTACTGTCAAAATTAACAAGAACGACTACAAGGTGGATCTGAATACTCTACAGGCTAATGATGAACAAGGACAAACTATATACATTCAACGTGTGCCAAAGAATGAAGGTAAATTACAGCTTTGCTAATAAAAATCTTTAATAGTGATTATTGAATGATAATTCCGATAAATGCAAATTCAGGCATTCAAAAGAAGTAAGCTATTCTATAGCTTTTTTTCCTTTGTTTTTCTTTCCCCCCCCCTCCCTGGGTATGCCATAGCCAGCAGTTTTAGTTTCATAATTCATGGCAGGTATGACTGAAATCAGAACATCTATTTTAAATACAAATATCTTTATGTATGTGACTAGTGACCATAGACTTCATGCTTAATTTTGGCAAAGGAAGTGGTGTATGAAGAAAGTGTAAAATTCTTCTGTCGTTTTCAAACTTGTTTTAGTTATATATTAGTATAGGGATAATTAGACTAGAGAAAATGTAAAGTCTTAACAGTGTATTACAGAGCCAGTGATGTATTGAAGAGAAAGAGTATTCTTCGAATAAAGTATTGGATAAAGTACTGTCCTCTCAGCCCTCTATATGCAGTTGGTTTGTAAGATATGCCTACAAAACTGAGCTAGATATCTGTGATGATAATGCAATCTCTGTTTTGCAGATAAGAAGTCAATAGAGCTTCCTGTGCAGTGGGAAGACATGCAAAAGACACGGGTCAAACTGGTGAATCTCAAGCCATCATGTCAGGAATATCTGGAAGTTCAGAAGAAGTTTAAGAAAACCTGTCCCAGCTTTGTCATAGAGAAGGTGAAATCCTATGAGGGGAAAAAAAGTGATTTTTGGGGGGCTGAAAACATTAATATACTTTCTAAATATTTGTAAGGTGTCTGCAACTTAATACACCTTTCATATGCCAGTCGCCCCAGCACTGTACAGGGTGGATATAAATCAAGTCAAATTTCCTGAGTTGCCCTTCTGTTTCTGCCTTCTAATAATGCAAAACCAGTTACGATCAGTCTTCAGGCTGACTCTGTGTTCAACTAATGTGGTACTCACTAGTTAATGTGGTATTTCCAATTGGGAAATTCTATACTGAAATGGAAGCATGAGCAAACACATTCAGAATACAAAGAAAAATACAAAGTCCTTGCAGACTGGCTATAAAGGTTTTTACTATTTTACTACTTCTTCCCTGTCAGTCCTAGGGCCTTTCAGGCTAGACTGTTGGTTTTAACCAAAGTGTCAAGATTTGATCCTGCTTATTGGAAAGTCTGCAACAGAGTGAAAGTGCAGAGATTTAATTGCCAGGGAGAAGATGGAATTATTCAGAATCGGGAGGCGTGATAAATAGGAGAAAATACGATGAAATTAGGAGTGAGGATATGCATTTGAAAAATTTTCTTCCATCATGAGGTTCAATGAGCGTGGTCCCTAAGACACAAATAGAACAAAATATTAGTATACAATAGAAAAAATCAGGTAACGACATGAAGTATTTTTCCGTTGAAAATGGAAAGCTGTTACAGCAATGCCTTTAAGATTATCCTTTGACACAGATACACTGTTTCCACCTGAGCTATAATCACATTGTTGGTGCAGGGAGCCAGCAAGATCTATCCTCCCATTGATTTATTTTTATATAGGAGTTTCTTATGGGTTGCTAAGCTACACAGTAAAGGAAGAAATCTTGACTTCTAAGCTGAGATCTAGAAGAGAAACCTAAATTCAATGTAATGCTATCTCTACAGTCTACCCTTTAGTGAGAAAATAATCGGTAAAAATTGTTAGGATGTGCAGAAGGCATCTTACATCATTGCCCCTTGCAGTGGTACAGCAGCCTATTTCTAAAAAAGACAATGCACAGTGACCATGAATGCCTGTGTACCTGGTATACTAGGCAAGACAAATGTATGCCAAGAATTATGAAGCTTGAAAACCTCTTGTAAGCTACTTTGGTTTCTGATTCTTCAGGAGACTCACATATTCAGTTCCCCAACCCAAACCACACACTAACAGGGCATAGTGAAAATTACTGTCATTCTTTCTGTTTGGTTTGGTTTTAATGCTTTCCTGCTGTGATAAATATTGGTCCCTACCAGTATAAATATAGTTGTATTTTGTAACTTTGCAGATTGAAAGAATACAAAATCCCTTCCTCTGGCAGACGTACCAAATCAAAAAAATATCTCTCTGTACAAAGAACAAAAATCAAAATAATGAGAAGTTGCTATTTCATGGGACAGCTGCATCCTCATTGAGCACAATCAACTACAATGGATTTAATCGTGGGTTTGCTGGAAAGAATGGTGAGTCATTATCCAAAGCAGTTAATTTCCTAGACACGTATGAGGTGCTAGGGAATCTCAGTATTATAGTGCTATCAGTACAACATGAAGGCTGAATGAAGTTGGAGAACAAAATAATAAACAACTCCAGAGCATAATCTGTATGGACAGAGGAATTCACCTGTTCAGTTAATCCCTTGTTGATGAATGCCACCATCTAGAGGGTATCAGAAAAAGCTCACCTATGAGAAATGTTTTGTATGATCTGCCTACAGAAAGGAACAAGGACGGCTGTTCAACATCCTCAGCTGAGATGCTAACCACTAGCTGCTGGTATCTCCTCTCTTAGATAAAGGCAGGTGGCAAAGTAGAGGTGCAGATACTTCTCCTGTTTCCTCCAAAGATAAGGACAGCACAAGCAAGCAAAAGATCCCACTTTCCTACAATTTTTATGCACATGAAATCAGTTGAAATTCATTAATTAAATCTTCCCCTTTAATGGTTGTTAGGGACAACTGTTAAATATTTAATAGGAAGGCTTTCTGCATCAGTTCAAAGATTGTTTTGTCCAGTTCCTCTAGTACAGTCATGTTATGCTTGTTATTTGGTAGCATTCAAAGATGAAGGACAGGATCCGAAGAAGTGGAACTTGGGCTGAGTTGAGGTGCCAGTCACCCTTAAAGGTCCTGCAAACTTACTTCAAAAGTTCTTAATGTTTTCTTCCCTAAGACACAATTGTACATGCCTAGGGCTGACTTGATTTTGAGAGACCTGGAGAGCTTAACTCAGCTCTAGTTGACACTTCAGCATGGTCTGGATCCAAAAGCAGACATTTCTCTGTCTGGATCCTTTAGAGGTACTTACACTGATATTTTCTTGACAAAACGAAGCCCAACATGCACGAAGTGTATCAGGCTGTGCACAGATAGAAATGGCAGCCACCATTTCTGTTTAAAACATGACCAGAGGAGATGTAGTTACACATTCCTGCTCTTTGGTAGTGCCAGGAGATTGGATTTACTTGGGAAGGGAGAGCCCTAGATCCCCATGTCCTCTCTCTGCCTGTGAGCATTGACATCCACCTCTCCATCTCAGCCATGATTTACGACTGGAAAGGCACACTTCCCTTCTGTCAGGCTGGGTAGCCATACAAAAATATCCAAAGATCAGAGCAGCCAGATAGGAAGGACCTGTCTGGCTTGAACAGCTTTCTACCAATGTCAGAAAAAAGAAATCCGTCTCAGACAAAGAAACGTGATTCCTCTAACTTGCTGAGCAGTGTAACTAGAAAACTGTAATTATAATTGTATAGCCATTTTAAGTTGAAAAGGCTCTGAAGATTTGCAGTTTGATGGATTGCAGGCTAAACAACAATGCTAAACAGAGAGAGGAACCCTTTTCCCCCTAGGAAAGGGCAGTCAAAACCTCGGTATTTATACTTACCTGACATCTAAGTGGATTCATACTTGATTCTGATACAAAGGGTTGCTGTTTAAACTCTAACCAAATTTATAACTTCTGCAGAATAAAAAAAAGAGGGGGGAGGGAGCTTTAGAGATTCTTATGGGAATACGAACACTAACTATATTTGAAAACGTCTTTCCAAACAGCTGCAACCATTGGAAATGGAACCTACTTTGCTGTTGATGCAAGTTATTCTGCTCAGGATACTTATTCCAGACCGGATATGAATGGCAGAAGATACATGTACTTGGCTCGGGTCCTCACTGGGCAGTACTGTGCTGGGAGCAAAGGACTAATCACTCCACCACCAAAAAACCCAGCAGATCCTACTGATCTCTATGACAGCGTGGTTGATAATGTGAATAATCCAACAATGTTTGTCATATTTAATGACATTCAGGCATATCCTGAATACCTTATTACTTTCAGAAAATGAATATTCTTAATAGTCTGGAAAATTTCAGTGCCTTTTACATGTGGGAATCAACAAGGCCATTCTTGATTCTTGTTTACATCTAGGTTTCTTTAAGTGATTATTTTTCTATGCATGGTAATTTGAAGACATATTTAAACAGAAGACCATGAGGCCAGTATAAGTAACTGTTTTAGAACATACTATTTCAATACTCACGTTTCAAATTCAGTTATGCAAAGGTGTAGGCAAGAACTATGACAATAGTCCCGACCTCTTCCTGTGCAAGGCAGAGGGGACAGGTAGGAGAGGGAACTGCTCTGCCTCATCTGCAGCCTGAAGTAAGTGGTGTAGGGTAGCTTAGTGCACCTATGCACTTTCCTGTTTCCAGTATTTGCCATAAAGCACCAAGGTGCTGGCTGCCTGTGAGGATTTACTTAAAATATTCCATGTTGGGGGATTAACCTTGCTCACCAGCAGAGTTTTCAGTCATTCTTAGGCATCCACTCACCCTTGTTGGTGCTAAGAGTCCTGAAGAAAAAAAAATACATACACTTTGCATTCCTTGTTTAACCCCCATTATGCTGTTGTGGCATAGTTTGTTAGTCGCTAGGTATAAAATCCTGTATTTGTACCTGTTTCTTAGGGGCATTCTCTGTGGTTCCCTGCATTGCGTACATCCAACTTCCACACACACAGTCATTACTTCTGGAATTTTCAAGATGGTAAAGAGGGACTTTTAATTTC
Organism: Pandion haliaetus; assembly: GCA_013401275.1. Classification (NCBI taxonomy): domain Eukaryota; kingdom Metazoa; phylum Chordata; class Aves; order Accipitriformes; family Pandionidae; genus Pandion; species Pandion haliaetus. The sequence continues at coordinate 21,577 of VYZV01025156.1, read as the reverse complement.
TTCTGGTCAGTACCGAAACATTAACCCTTTTTATTGGGTCTGGCCGAGATGGCAGTAATTCTCCCCAGAGCAGCCCTTGTAGTGCTGTGCTCTGCATTGGTAGCTAGAAAGGTGTTGATAACACACCACTGTTTTGGCTACTGCTGAGCAGTGCTGGCACAGCATCAAGGCTGTCTGGCCAGCATTTTCGCTCCCCTCAACGGCAGGTGGGGGCTGGGCAAGATCTTGGGAGGGGACAGAGCCAGGACAGCTGCCCCAAACTAACCAAACAGATATTCCATACCGTATGACTTCAGCTCAGCTATAAAAGCTAAGTAAAGGGCGATGGAAGGGGGGGGGCGTTTTTCATCTTCCAGAGCAACCACTACGCGTACTGAAGCCCTGCTTCCCAGGAAGTGGCCAGACATCACCTGCTGATGGGAAGTAGAGAATAACATAATTTGTTTTTCTTTGCTTTTGCACGCACGTCCTTTGCTTTCACTTTATTAAACTGTCCTTATCTTGACCTACAAGCCTTTTGTTATATTTTCTCTCCCTGGTCTAGCTGAGGAGGGGGAGTGATTGAGAGGCTTTGGTGGGCACCTGGTGCCCAGCCAGGGTCAACCCACCACACCCTTCTGACCCTTCTGTAGAATTACCAATTTGCAGAGAGTCGTCTACAGGGGTGTAACTCAGTAACAATGCTTAAACCATCTGAAAATTTTTAATGTTCTGTAAAGTGAGTAAATAATGGCATTTGTACATCTTTGCAAGCTGTATACTCAATTATAGTGATAATCTTAAAACTGCCAATCAAAGGCCATATATACTGGTTTTTGAAACCACTTTTGTTAACAGCTACATTGTATTACTGAGTCATTTACACAAAGGAACACACTTTAAGTAGAAGTGTTGCTTTACATTTTAATATCTTTATGTCACAGTGATGCTACAAATAGTGAGAAGCTTGAAAAGGCTTAGAAGACAAAATTGTTTTTTTCTACTGTCTGAGTGACAGATCTGTGTATACAGAATGAATATGCATACAGGTGAAGTTATTCTGCCTTAGTCCAAAGGAGACATGTGGTGCAAATAGCTGCCAGGATGTCTTAAAACCCTGCCACAATGTGCTCATCACCTGCAAAGGGGAAAAGTGCTTACAGTATCTGTAGGTGGCAGGTGGCAATATAAAAAATTTCTGCTCTTCACAGCAGATGCCCATACAACATTTCAGATTAATGTCCTGCATGAATTCCCATTTAAAGTAAAACAGAGTTTAACCCACTCCTGCTTTACTAGCTTTTGCTCCCTGTGAAAACGTGAGGATGCTTTTCTCCCTTATATGTTTTTTTGGGTGCTTTTCTGAGCTGCAAGACGAAGCACTACAACAACCCAGACAGTTTTTATCCCTGGTGGTGGTGGTAGAAGTTTCTTTACTGGTTTCCATACTAGAAACTTGGGGCTACTGTGTTGTACAGTGTTTGTGGACTGAGAAGCTGCAAAAAGGCCTTGTTACGTGTGAAAAATGAAATGCCAGCCCTGGACTCGAGCGCTGGGATGGGCTGGCCGCAGGGGGCTGGCTGCAGGAGGACCTTTGCTTCTGGGCAGTAGGATTTCAGACTCACGACCTGGAGCAAACTCCTCAAGGCGCAGGACTCCCAGGGACAAGGAGCTTGGTCTCGGGGAGAGAATGAGGAAACTTGCTGAGCTGGGGATCTGGCACCCCAACCTAAAACTGGCTTTAACAGCAGCCAGGCAACCAGAGCCCTGCGGGGTACACTGAATCTCAGGCAGCAGTGTGATGCAGAGCTCCCCACTGCACTGCATGGACCTAACTGGATTGCACCACACCGCGCTGCACTTGGATTGCGCCGCGCCGTGCAGCACTGCGTTGTTCCACACTGCATCTAGCTGGAGTGCACTGCACTGCACTGCACCACGCAGCACAGCATTGCCCTGCGTTGCTCTGCACAGCGCCGCATTGCCCCCCACCGCACCGCAATCCATTGCCCGGCACTGCATGCACTGCATAGTGCTGCGTTGCCCTGCACCCACCGCATTTCTCTGCACAGTGCTGTGCTGCGCTACATGCACGGCCCTGCTGGCACAGCGCTGCGTTGACCCGTACGCACTGCATCGCTCCACACAGTACTGCATTGCTCTGTGCTGCGCTCCCTGCACGCACCGCACTCTTGCTCTGCACCGCTGTGCAGAAGGCTCAAGTGCATAGTGCTGCGTTGCCCCTGCAAGCACTGCATTATGCTGCATTGGTGCCCTGCAGAATGCTGCACCGCACTGCATTGCCTCCATCTCAGCCATGCTGCATCCCATCGCACTGCGCTGCATCCCATCGCATCCCATGGCACTGCGATGCATCCCATCCCATTGCACGGCACTGCGTTCCGTTCCATCCCATCCCATCCCATCCCATCCCATCCCATCCCATCGCGCTGCGCGGCACGGCACAGCTTACCGCCGCGCGCGCCCTCCCTCGCCTTCTCCTCACCTCCTCGCCCCCTGCCCCACCCCTCCGTGAGCCGAGCCCAATCAGGAGCGCTCGTCGCCTCCGCCCCACCCTCTCCCGTGCTCCCCGCTCTCCTATTGGCGAGGACCGCTACCAACGGCGCTGCCTCCATGGAGACGCGGCGGCGGAAGGGTAGTCGAAGATGGCCGCCGAGCCGGGCGGCGGGCGCCTCTGGCCTTACCGCTGTTGCCGGCCGCTGCTCGCCGCTTTTACTGCCGCGCTGCTGCTGGGCTGCGGCCGCGCCGCCGGCCTTT
>VYZV01025154.1:10147-21752 GCA_013401275.1 Pandion haliaetus | reverse complement strand
AGCGGCAGCGACGATGTGTGGCGAGCTGACTCAACCCCCATCCCCTGTTCCCTGCGCCGCCGGGGGGAGGAGGTAGAAAGCATCAGGAGCGGAGCTGAGCCGGGAAGGCGGGAGGGGTGGGGGGAGGTTGTTCTGATGTTTAGTTTCCCTTCCTAATACTCTTGTGTTTTGTGTTTGTTTTGATTTGTAGTAAATTAAATTGATTTTGTTTTTTTTCCCAAGTTGAGCCTGTTTTTTTGCCCGTGACCATAAGTGGGGAGTGATCCCTCCCAGTCCTTGTCTCGACCCACGAGCCTGCCTTTGGATTTTCTCCTCATCCCAACGTAGCCAGGCGCGGGGGTGGGGGGTGAGCGAGCGGCTTCGTGGTGCTTTGTTACCGACTGAGCTGACCTGAAACCACGACAATTGGCTAATTTTATTTCTTTCTAAATTTTCTAATTTATAGAATTCTCAAGATTGATCACAATAAATGTTTTTAATCAACAGGTTTTCAGTATGAAATTTGCAGTTTTCATTTTTACTTTCATTTTTACTTATTACTCCTGTTTCTTACTTGTCATGATTTCCTGACTTCCTGAATCATTGCAGAGAAATTTAGTCTCTTCTGGTTTTTTTTTTTCTCTTGTTTGTTTGTTTCTTGTGTGGTTGGTTGTGTTTTGGGGTTTTTTTTGTTTGGTTTGGTTTTTTGGGGGTGGTGGTGGTTTGTTTTTTTTCTCTGCTACGGTTATTCTAACATAGCTCAGTGGGAAAGAGAAATGTTTAAGAAAGGGGGAGGATAGGATACTGAAAACATGGAAATTGGTACTGTGCCTTGGGAACATGTATAATGGTTTCAGGGTTTAATCTGGAATTTTGAAAATGGAAGTGGCAAGGAATACCTTAATAGATTGAAAGTAGGTGCCAAAATCTATTTTCTCCTGTTGCACTTTGTGCAAGTTCCCAGCATATTCATTTTTAAAGGATTTATTTGATTTGGAAATAAGAGTGCAACTTGCTGAAAACTTCAGCAGCTTTGCTCAGATACCTTATATAGGCAAATAAAATATTGACAGTATATATGGTCCATAAACTATCTTAATAGAAGATTTATGATGGAAGATATTTTTAAGTCCTTTTTAGATTTTTTTGGTTGGTTTTGGTTAGGAAGTCTTAATCTTGTGGCAAGCTTGGTTTTTATCGGTCTACTAAGATGTGCAATTCGTGCATATCTGCATAGCATGCATAGCATTTCTTCTGATGTACTTACTTGCTAGTTACCTCGAGCTTTTTGTCTTTATCTCAGGAGATACTGTTTAGCTGTTTGTTGAGTATTACCGATCAAGTCTTACTTCCATCTCTTTCTCTGATGGACTGCAATGCATGCATGTCTGAAGAATTGTGGGGAATGTTCAAAACTTTTCCATACCAGTACCGGTGAGTAGAGTAATTTGTTTCCGTTCTTTGGAAGTGGTCTCTTGAATTGTCAGTACTAAAAATAGTTTTCCTTTATAATCTTTCAAGGTACCGTCTTTATGGGCAATGGAAGAATGAAACATACAATAGTCACCCACTTCTAGTGAAAGTTAAAGCTCAAACCATAGACCGAGCCAAATATATCATGAAGTAAGTTGTCTAATTTGATAAATAATAATCAACTGTGGTACAATGTATTGCATGTCACTAACTGAAGAAAAAAACCTTAACAAATACATTCCCTTTCTAATGACTCTGTAATTGTACTGATAATCCTTGTTCATGAAGTATTTAATGTACTGTGATTAAAAACTGTCCAATAAGTAAGGATACAGACAAATTTGTCACCAACAAGAGTATTTAATCTGTGAAAAATGTCCCATTAAATTACTTAAAACCTTTTCCATGGGTATGCTGCTGTTTGATAAATTGCTTTTCTTATGGAAGTGTCAGTGTGCAACATATTTTCTCTAGGTGTGGAGACTATTTAATCCAAAGAGTCTTAAAAATCTTGTCACAGTTTCTGTTTCTGTAAGTTTGAAAGTAGGGCAGTAAGTTGAATTGAATGGGATGTTTCATTCTAATCTTCAAGTGGGCTCACAAAAATTTCAGATTTACATCAAATGTAATGTCTCCGACATCACTGTCAGGGATTTGGGTTCTCCATTTGTTGCTGCCGCCAAAAGCAAATGCTGTGGTTTTATAATGTGGATAATTAGAACCTTTCTACATAGGCAAGACAATAATTGTTACTGGGTAAAAGACTTTGGACTTGCAGCTGTGAAAGCTAGAAACAATGATTTTGATTCTTTTCTGACTTGCTGCATAGCTGGCATAGACCATAAAAGTCTACATCCCTTCCCTTGTACAGTAGATTTCAGTTGTACACAGGAGCCACAGTGCTCTCAGTTGTTGAGATCGCTATGTGTACTATTTACTTTGTGTATCGACTTCAGGTTTCATGTTAAGCTCATACCTTCACTAGGGAATGCTGTGGAAGTGTAACACAATGAAATTAATACTGTTTTTTAGTGAACAAAATGCAACAAATGTAAAATGACTGATCTCTGGCTAAATTGAATTTGCAGGAGAGATTAACAGCATCACATGCTATTTTTATGTGGTATAGGTCTCTCTGACAACTTCCAAATGCAAAGTGCTCAAAGTTGAAACTAGGATACAGCCTGTAGTAATATAGGGACAACTGGTTTGTTTGTACTCTCTGTATGTTATAGGATTACAAATTTCAGACTCCCAGAGGAGTAATATTTCTTATGATCAGATTTCTTAAAAATGCACCTGCTAATGAGAATTTAATTTCTGCAACTAATAAAGGTGTTTCTTCACTGGAGCTAACCTGTTTTAGTATTCTTTTAGCTTGTTTATTGCAATAAAATATGTTCTCTTTTACAGGCGTTTAACTAAGGAAAATGTGAAACCCTCTGGAAGGCAAATTGGGAAGCTCAGCCACAGCAATCCTACAATTTTATTTGATTATGTATGTATCTACATGTATTTGAATACTATTTCATCCTAACAATAGATAGTAAAGTATAGGAAAGGACCTGCTGTCTTAGTGAAAGGGCAGTTCGAAGTTAATTATTTTCTACTTTTGATGCAAATTTTAAAGTATGATAATTAGCTTGTAGCTCACAGGTCTGAGATATTTAGTATGACAATAGTTCTTAAACAACTGCAACTGCACAGAAAATGACATCCACTTATTTACAGGAGTTAAAGTATTTAATTTGAGATGGCTAAGGTGGGTCTCGGAGGTACAGGGTTGTGCTGATCAGGTTATGCAGAATGCAAATTCAAGTTAGGTTGCTCTGGGCAGGTGTGTGTGTGATGAAGATACATTAGGGTCATTTAGCAGAAAACAAAGCTTTGAAGTCTGAAATACACTTACAAAGTTGGAGAGGATTTTAAAGATTACTTGGTGCTACAGATTGCTTGAGAGGCATAAAGTATGTTGATGGACCTCCACCTTATTTACAAATATGACTTGTGGTTATTGATCTGCCAGTTTTTAGACTTTACTTGGAGAGATTAATACTACAATACACACACACACACATGTACACAGGTCATGTACCAAAGAGAACATTCTAAAATTTTATTAATACAGTTTACTTGTATTCTTTCATGAGCTAGGGTCACTTTTTTTTTAATAGTCTTTTATTATTGTAAGTACCAACAGAAACTTATTGCTAAGGTTTAGGATTCTTAAGAAATCTTAGGGGAAAAAAAAAAAGTGAAATGTTTCTGTGGTTTTATTTTCTGATAACTGAGAAGAAGAATAATTACACAGAATTGCTTTTACATGTTAGAGACATGTTTCACTGATAGCTTTAAGGTACTAGATAAATTAATGAGATTACCTGTTACTTTGAAAGTGGTTTAGGACCTTCTGAAGAATTTATTTCAAAGGATGTTTTGTGTAGGTTTTGAAGATGAGTATTGTTAAACAGTTTTGATTTATTATGTGAAAGAAAAGGAATACTGTTCCTGTTCAGCTGAATGTCTTTTGTAACTTTCAGATTTTATCACAAATACAAAAATACGATAACTTAATAACTCCGGTTGTTGATTCACTGAAATACCTCACTTCGCTGAACTATGATGTCTTGGCATGTATCCTTTTATGTAAGTCAGTACATCTAGTTACTGACAAAGTTGCAGTTGTAGCCAGATTAGATCTGTTGTCTGTGAGTAAATATTACCTTCTATTGTTTTCCGTTGTTGCTGCTTTTTGCTGGAAACTTTAGTGAAGTTTGCAAATACCTTTGCAGTCTTAGTGGGTTATAGAGCCCTCTCTGTTCTTTCACACTATGAAAATTATACTTTATTTTTAAGGGTTTTTTACTACTTTCACTCTGTTCTTGAAGGCATGATGATCTTGTAAATACTGCTTTTTAAGTTACCATTTTTTTTCATGATTTTATTTTTTTATACTGTAACTATGTTAGTGGATCCCTTATATTACGCTTGCTATACTTGCATAATATGTTCATCTATTACAAATTGTGGAGCTGGAAAAACAGGTCTGTGTAACTTTTTTGTTTTTACAAATTGAGGAAAAACATTCTCTTTAACTCCACTAAAGACTGTATCATTGAAGCTCTGGCAAACCCTGAGAAGGAGAGAATGAAGCATGATGACACTACAATCTCGAGCTGGCTGCAGAGTTAGTATTCTTGTTTTATTTATTACATTAATTTTTAAAATACTTCACCTTTCCTATGATCTACCATACTATTGATCATTATGATCAATATTTCACTTGGATCCACCAGCTAATTTTTAAAACAAGGTAGAGAGCTGGCAAATTTAATCAATAGGAAAATATTTTTTATTTGTATACAAAAATACATATATTGCTAACATTCTATGTGTACTTTGTTAATGCTTACTTAGCAACTAGTATCTCATGAGGTGCAGTCACAGCTGTTTTTCCTTGCTTTAGGTTTGGCTAGCTTTTGTGGTGCAGTTTTCCGAAAATACCCAATTGAACTCGCTGGTCTACTTCAATATGTAGCCAACCAACTGAAAGCTGGGAAGAGGCAAGTCTTGCACAACTGATCTTTATAAAATCAATTTTTATAATGTATTATTTTGGTGTTTGCTGATGCATGGGCACTTGATGTAGTAATTAGTCCAGTAGTGGTAAAACTCCATTCATAATACTAGGAAGGTTAAGAAATTTAAATAGTGGAAAGAATAATACCCTCTTTAGTATATTATTTTTCCTCTGATTGTGTAACTATGACATATTATTTTTTGAAGTACTGTTTTTTGATCTGTAACTTACTTTAATACAGTTTTCTTAACAGCTACACAGACAGGAAAAAACCCTGCTGGTGTGTAATATTGTCATAGAAATTATTATATGTTATTTAAAAAATAGGTATCTGTGATATAAAAGGGTATGACTGTTACAGTTTCAGTTTTTTCTTTCTCATAATGTCTTCTCTGTAGGGATGGCTCTTAACATTATAATATTATTTTAAGTACTTTGTCCAATTTATTTAATGGCAGTTGAATTGCTTCTTGATACATCAATGCTAATCATAACTCAAAATTTTTTTAAACAAGGTTTGAAATTTAAATCTTCCTTTCCCTTTTGTCCTTCCATCATCATCACTTAATACTATTGTTTCATTTATTTATTTAATTTCAATGTGTTATTTTTATCACATAGGTGAGTATGATCTTTTTTTATTATGAATCCCCATGTGCTTACTGAAAGACAGCTTACCAGTGGAGTTAATGCAGCATGTTATTTTAGGGTATTTATGTTGAGAAATCTAGTTTTTTCCCTTCCCTGCAATGTAGACACTCAGTCTCATGTGCTCCCCTGTCCCCAATTTGTTTTGTATTCTGATGATGGTACAATCACATTGAGCTGCAGAGGAAGGGTAAGTAATGTTTCTTGTCTTTGCCCAGAATTAAGTATTAAGACTTTTAAGTATTTTGGGGGAAAAAAATCAAATTCTTTTTAATATTTAGTTTAGTATTTGGGATCATAGAAATAAAATAGATTTACCACTGTGACCAGTTCTGTAGGACTGGAGTATTCAGGTATTTGAATCTGAGTATATGCTGGTGTTGCATAGTTACTAGACAGAAAACATACTTAATGGTTGGAAAAGCAAACAAAAATATAAACAATATAAATTATTTAAATACAAAATGTTTTGGAGGGCATGGGTCAACACTTTTTATAAACAGATCACACAAATTTCAGAATTTACTAGAAAATATTGCTGATTTGAGTGATCATGATACAATTTACTATACATCTGTTGAGGAAAAGTCATTGTCCTTACAGAATTCAGAGCAGGAAGTAAAGCCTAGTCTCTGGATGGGATGATTATTGGAGTGTTTTGTATATTCTGTGTTTTAAGAAAAAATGTTTTCCATGTTCCAAATACCCTTTTCAGACTAATTTTGCCAGTAAATTTCTAAGGCTGTGTATTATTCTGGGAAATTTTTGGTAGAATTTAGAATATTTTGTGTTTGTGAAATAACCATATAGATACAGTTTGAAGCATGTAAACAACAAAAGGGAGCAATAAACTTTATGATGAATTTGTTGATATTTTAAAGTTATTAGCACCACACTCACTATTATTCTCAAAAACAATGAAATTGTTCTGAAGGGGTGTTCTGAATTGCTTTTAAGTACTAACTTTTTACTTGCAGTAAAGAATCCTTGTGCATCCAGCATACTAGTTTCTTCTTCAAAAAAGAATTAAAATGTTACTTGTTTTAATGTGCATCAGTGTTTCTTTGTACCGTGTATTGACTGTTAGAGCTTCCATTTCTTAAACAAATTTTCTTGTTTTTACTCCACTTTTCTGTTTTCTGTGCAGCTTTGACTTGCTTATTTTAAAAGAGGTAGTACAGAAAATGGCAGGGATAGAAATTACAGAGGAAATGACAATGGAACAATTGGAAGCCATGACTGGTGGAGAACAACTAAAAGCTGAGGTGTGTTCATGTTAAATTTATAATAGCTATTGCTTATTAATGGTTGTTCTAAAGACTATGATTCATGGATTTTGGCAGCAGAGCTGAGAAAGGTATTACTGCTTTCATCAGAGAGCTTCCCACTCCATTGAGCTTACAAGCCTTGCAGACAGGAAGCCAAGACAATGTATACATGAGCCTTAATTGTTGTGCTTCACAGCATCCCATATTAATGAAAGCAGCCTTCATTATCCAGTGTTACATGACAGACCTGCGAATTATAGCAGCCAGTGAGCTTGTACGTTGCGCGGTCCTGCTGTTTTAGCCCTGCTGTTTTAGCCCTGCTCTGGGGGTAGCAGCTCCCTGTTGCGTAGAGTAATATCTTAAAGCATTTTAACAGCTAAAACTGTTGCAGGCTTGGTGTCAAAGACCTAGCTGAGTCTGACCTAGACTCAATTGTCTAGGGAGTTGAATAGCTATAATCGGAATTAAAATCTGATATTTCTGTACAGAACAGAGAAGAGACTTTGAGCAGATCACAGCAGATCTAGGTCTGAAATGCAGTGTCATGATGCCTGAGCTGAAATGTCAGTCTTCATTTACTGTATAAAGGATGTAATTAATAGCATGCAAGACCAGTGAGTTTCTGATTCTTATGTACTTACATTGCAGTACAGGATCCAGAGAGAGTGAGCTTTATGGATGGACAGGAATCTGTATTGATGTTAATTCATCAGTATTTCTGCAGTCAGAAGCATGTATGGTTTCCATCTGTGATGCATTATTTCCAAACTTGGGTAACTTTCTCTGTTCTATGTAGGGTGGATACTTTGGCCAAATCAGGAATACAAAAAAATCTTCTCAGAGGTTGAAAGATGCATTATTGGACCATGATCTTGCCCTTCCACTGTGCCTCCTTATGGCTCAACAGAGAAATGGTGTGATCTTTCAAGAGGGAGGGGAAAAACATCTGAAGCTGGTGGGAAAACTGTATGATCAGGCAAGTAAAACCATTTGCATTTATACGAACCCCTCCTTTTCTTTGGTAACTTCCAGCATATCAGCACAATGTATAAGAATTCAGCACAAAAATAAGAATGTATAAGAATTTTTCAAAATTAGTTGCAGTAATCTCATTAAAATATATGGGTATATTAAATATATATTGTCTTGACAAGTGACTTTGAGTGAAAGATTAAAACATCCTTTGTCAGAAAAAGTTAAGTTCTTATTTCTTAAGTCAGCCATTATGTTTTTCTGGTCTTACTTTGAGGAACTTTCTTATTTGCTTTTTTTAAAGCAGCAGCGTGAATTGAATTCTTTTGCTGCCTTAAGCAGTAGGAACTAGTTTCATTTTACTCTGGTAGAACAGAATGCTCTTAAAGTTCTGGCTTTTGTAGGGTGCTTTTTTTTTTTTAGGTGCAGATAGAGTTGAGCCAGCATTGAGTGACAGAAGTATGTGGCATGGAAAATTTAGCATCTCTTCCCCCATGAGAAAATTCTTGCTGTACTATGTGTTGTTAACTTTTTAAAAAAAGAAAAAAAAAGCTTTCAGTTTCTCCCTGACTTCACTTGTGAACAAAATAATACTGTTTGCTGTCTTTTTGTATCTTTCACATGCAGTGCCATGACACCCTGGTACAATTTGGTGGGTTTTTAGCATCCAATCTAAGCACAGAGGATTACATTAAGCGAGTGCCTTCTATTGATGTTCTCTGTAATGAGTTTCACACACCTCATGATGCTGCATTTTTCCTCTCAAGACCCATGTATGCACACCATATTTCAGTAAGTAGAACTCTTCTGTTTGCCTGCTGTTAGTGCTGCTGTATTACATATTATCAATATATGTGTTTGGTCCTGCTAAAGTTTAAGTTTGCTAAATAAAACTCGCAGAAGCTTTATGAGTAGAGGCAGAAAGAGAATCTGTGGGCTGGGAACAGGTTATCCTTTACCTTCATAGAAAAATATGGCCCATGTGTTCACTTTCACACAACTGACAGAAGTTGTAGCTAACAAAGTGATCTCTCTCTTCTTATGATTTGGGTGATCATTAGTTCTCTCCCTTCCTGTTCCCCCAAATGTGTAAGTTGTTCTGCATGTGTTCTAGATGGGTATTTGCTGTGGAGGAAAATGTTGCAAAAGGTGTGGTATCTCCGGAAGTGTCAAACAAATTTGTCCCTGCATCTAAAACGTTAAACATCAAGAACAATTTTTACTTGGTGTAGTATAATGTGTTATGATAACAACAGGTAGTGGCATCAGTGAGAGAAGATAAATCCATCCAATATGGATGAATATTAAAAGTTCTGTATGGTGTTCTTCTGTGCTTTGTGTACATAAATGACATTTCACATGTGTAAATGTTTTAGACAGGTTTTTGAGAAGTTAAATTATATTGTTTGTGTACAAAGATTACAAATTTTCCATTTTTTTTTATCCACAGTCTAAGTATGATGAACTAAAAAAAGCTGAGAAGGGGAATAAACAGCAGCACAAAGTTCACAAATACATTACATCCTGTGAGCTGGTGATGGCTCCTGTTCATGATGCTGTAATTTCTCTTCACCTTCCCAAGGTTTGGGATGACATCAGCCCTCAGTTTTATGCTACGTTCTGGTCTTTGACGATGTATGACCTTGCCGTCCCACATAGTAGCTATGACAGAGAAGTCAATAAACTGAAAGTCCAGATGAAAGCCATAGATGACAATCAGGAAATGGTATGTTTATATAATTTTATGGTCCAGTTTAAACTTTCTAATCTTGAAAGACTTTTTTCTTCATGAAATCTTATATTAAGGTCATTTTAGATCTGGGGCGTTTTGTCACCTGGTTTATCTGTTTTGATTTGTCACATTCACATAATTTAGATTGACTCATACTTTTAACACGGGAATTATAAGGACCAGTGACTTCACTGAGTGAAAATTACTGGAAAGTCTGTATTTCACAAAGAAGTCTTTGACACATGTATCTGTTGTTTAGCTGTTCACTTTTCTCTTAAGCTTTGTCAGCCTGTGTTCATAAAATCAGTTGTTTTCTAGAGCAGACCATTATTTAGTGAAATAGAAAGCTTTTCAAGTGTTCTTTAGCATTATCAGGAATTTAATTGCTCTATCTATAGCAAGTGTTAGTATAATACAAAGTGTGTTGCATTGACATTTTTTTAGCCTCCAAATAAAAAGAAAAAAGAAAAAGAACGTTGCACAGCTCTGCAGGACAAACTGCTTGAAGAGGAGAAGAAGCAGTTGGAGCATGTGCAGAGGGTTCTACAGAGACTGAAACTAGAGAAGGATAACTGGCTTCTGGCAAGTAAGTGTGTGTAGAGGAAACACTCTGGATGTTTTTGTAGTCATCACTGTCCCCAGAACTAAAAGTTCAACTCGCACTAATACTCTTAATGTTGTTTTTAAAATTTGATCTCTTTACATGTTGAGGTCTGTTAGCAAGGTAAACTTTTAATTAGAATGTAGTGTGTCTTTCTTGCAAATGCCAAGTAGTTGGTTTTCGGGGAGATATTTTGTTTCTTGCAATGTCAAGACCTTTTAAATATTGCACTATTTTAGAAAATAAAGAGATTGACCAATTCAGTGGAAAGTTGTAATTACAAGATGGATTGCACTTACTTATTGCAGTTAGGATGCTGCTAAGTTAGGATAAATGCTACATTGCAAGAAGTAGGCATGTAAACTCTCAATGTGTGGTTTGAGTTAACTTACTTTGAGTCAGTCCTGTGATTAGGAGCAGTAGGCCAGTATTTGGGGGGTAACATAAACCCTGTTCCAATGACAAGATAAGCATCGTGCCAGCCTAACAGCACCACGAAATGAAACAGCATGCAAATGTTTCATATGGCAGATATGCAGGAGGCAGAACAAACTTTTTTCTCTGACAAAGCCTCTGCGATGTTTCATATTGGTTGTGAACTCTGCTAGTATGGTTAATCTGAAATGTTTTTCTCTGGTCAGTTTTCTCTGGAAGAACTTTGTTTGTAACTGGAAGTAGTTGTTCATCTGTCCCAAGAAGCCTAGCATAATCCAGTGGAAAAGCGTTTTATTGTCCGACTCATGTAAGATACATGCAACTGATGTAATGAAGAAACATTGACAGTTAAATTAAGAACGGTTATTCCCTATTAAATATTTAGTATACTGGTATGGACAGTTAAGTAGCTACATGAAATTACTGATTGAAAAATTACTGCTTGACTGAAGCTTCGTCTAGAGCCAGCTGATAAATTTGTCTGCTTAAGGAAGCACCCAAAGGCATGGAGAAAATTGTGCAGATAAGATCTGTATATAAACATGTACTCTTAATAATACATGCAGTTGTGGGGTATGGGGAATGGCTCATCGTTGGCTCTTGAGTACTCAGGCTTCAGCTGCAAGAAGTTTGCCAGCATTGCATCAGGAGAAGAACTTAACTTTTTCAGCAGTTTCCCCATTGAAAGAAATTCTCTGTAATTGTGCTATATGAGGAACTTGAACAGCACATCCGCTGTAGTGTATTATTTAATTTTTTTGAAAAGACTGGCTTCTTGTGTAGATACTTTTGATAGAGTGGTTATATCATTAAGAGTAGGTTAACTTTTGGCAGAATAGGTAGATTGGTAGTTTTAGCAATCAGAAACCAGCTATTCTGGCTGGCTGCTTACTTGCTTTACTCTTACACTTTTGAAG
>VYZV01025153.1:209746-242903 GCA_013401275.1 Pandion haliaetus | reverse complement strand
AAATTTCTAGATTGCTTACACACCTGCCGGCATTGATGTTTGCACTCAGAACTGTACAGTTCCACTTATGAAAATGTATGCATCTCCTCATTCCAATTTCACTAAACTCAAGTTGAGTGACTTAAATTTACTTAATATAAACTTATTTATTTAGAAAGTAATGTATTTTTTTATACATGCATCCTCCACAGATTCTTACTCTGGAGGAAAAAAGCTTTTCCTGTCTATCTTATTCAGACAAGCATATTTAATGGAATTTAAGGGTATTAGCATGTTCTTGAACTATCCTAATGTCTACAAGTTAAACTCAGGCATCAAAACTTTCAAAATTTAGAAAGCCTGGCTTATTCCATTAATTGGAAAACAGAAAATTCTCCACTAGTTTAATGCACTTTATGTCCTGCAGCAACAGAATTCTCTTGAAAGAATGCTGCAAGCAAAAATATTGTCAATCGTTTTAGTAACTACGTTGATATGACAGAATTCTTCATTTAGGACTAGAAAGATGCAGAAATAATGGAGACTATAGAAGCTCAGATACAACGATGATAGACCTTAAAATCAATGTTAGGTGTAAGACAGGGTGATAATCAACCCACCTCTACTTAAACTATAAAGTCAATTAGGGAAAAAGAAGAGCTTTCAACAGGAGACTGATATATTAGGAGAATAAGTAACTGTGAAAAATAAGCTTGGAACTAATCAGACAGCACCGAATAAGGCTTATGTATACACTTCAAAAAAAGAGTAGCCATAGCTTTCTGCAATCACAGCATTTGCAAAAATCTCTTATTAGTCAGATAGACACCTGCAATCTTCCTCCACTGCTTATGGTGGCAGTGCCCAAGGATGGAAAACAAGGAAAATACTACTAACATCATTTTAAAGGAGCCGCTTGGTGCACAAGAAATGGTGAGAAGAATGTCTAAGCTTTCCCTAAATCTGCATTTCAATGACTTCCAAGGTTCATGAGGAGGTACATGCAGAAATCCAGAAAGTGGGGATCTCTAAGCAACAGAACCCATACAAGGATGACACTTCATTTTAACTGTAGAATTTTAAAAAGTATTTCATAATCTCATTCCTATGTTAACATCTAAATTATATACAATGTATTTGTTTTATTAGCATAACCAAAATGCTGACACCCAATCTAATCATTACTTAGATCTGGCATATTTATTGACATATTGTATGTTTGATTTTGCTTACCTCAGACCTAAAACACTTATGTTAAATATATAAAGGGTCTTTGATATAATTTTAATTTAATTAGGTTTTAAGGAATGACAAGAAATTTTCATATATCAATTTCTGTATTTATTTATTTATAAAAGTAACCAGGTTTATCAATTTCTCACAAGTGAAATAAAAATTTGTAATGTATCCAGCCAGAACATTCCTTGTTTTTATTTCTTCCTGTATCTGTTTTATCCTCAGAGCTAATAAAAACAGTATTTATTTTTGCTTTGGATTTCTGCAAGTATGCTAAGTACACTGGTTTAGCTACCCAGTTATATGGTGACAATACTTTCAGATAAATAGCACCATGAAAGTAGTATGCAACTCATTTTTCATGTGCAAATTTGAATTCACAAATTATTTTTTCCAATCTACAGAAGTGAAACTAAGTGCAGTAATTTCAGTCAGTTTATTTCCCTGCAATGCCAGACTACATTTGCAAGACTCTAATCTCAGTTGAGTTCAATTATGCCTTTATAGACTGCAACAGTTTCTATTTAATGGTCAAAACCATTCCTCCAATAAAAACAAGGATAAGAAAAAAAGAATGTCAGGTGGTGAATGATGCCAAATACTGTTTTGCAGTCAACATGGGTACAACAGAACTGTTCTTCTATTACAGATCAAATGAATACTAGATAACAGAGCACCACTGAAGAACCTGCTTTATAAGACTATAGCCACAGAAAGAAATTTAATTCATATACATTCCAGAAAGTTTTAATTTATAAAGCTTAAACCAGAAAGGAACACTTAGATTTAGACTGACCTCATTATATTTCACTCTTCTACCTCTGCCTTGAGCCCATTAACTTAAGTTTCATTTAATTTATCATCTAGGAAGGCATTCAGTTTGGATTTAAATGACACTGCAAGATGAAAAACACACTATGTTTCTCAGTTATTTGCTCAAAGATTGATCAGATTTATTATTAACTTGTATGCTTCATTTCTAATATTTGTCTTCAGTTCCTAACTCTTCTTTCTTCACATACTGTTTTCAGTTGAATGTCCTTTATTATTATGCAGGAAGATACTTTTACAAAGTAATTAAGTACTGCCTGATCTAAACACACTGAGCTCCAACTCCCACTGTACAAGTATTTTCCAGGCCCTGGGCCCTGATCATGCTAATAAGCATCCTTTTAATTTTTTTCTCCATCCCTGTATAAAAAGCCTAAGCCTAGAACCAGAAACTGTATTCCCATATTAGACTTTTTAGTAAAGACAGAGAGGCAAAGACTACCAGTTCTCCACATCCTGACAAATAAGGGTGAAAAAACCACAGCATTTCTTATTACTCCTTCATTTCAGGAAGAACACTGCTCTCAAAGCAGAAACACCAGTATGTTAAAGAGAAAATAAAAAAAAAAATAAAAAAAAAAAGAAACCCCCAAAACTTTTCTTGAAGCCAGTTGGTTGCTTTAGAAAAGAATGCATCACGAGTATCAGAATAACATGTGGTAGTAACTGCAGAAACTAGGTGAAAGTTAAAGGGTTTTCAACTAGTTTGCAACTTCAAATCTTTCTTTTTCTCAAAACATTTTTTTATACACATATATATATTTAAACAAAATGCCTATTGACCTGCATCTTGTAGCACAAAACGGTAACTAGAAGCACTTTAATGTTTTCTAAACAATCAGTCAATCTATACTAGTCCTCAGTTCTGAGGACAGCTATTTCTTGGCCATTTGCGGAATTTAAATAATCAGAAAAAAGTTGGAAGAGCTCTGAAGAAATACTCTCCTGGGATCACAGAAGTTTCAGGAGATAATATTAAATTGAAAGGTGATGTCTGATATTCACAAAAACACAGAATGGTTGAGGTTGGAAGGGTCCTCTGGAAGTCATTTTGTCCAATCCCCCTGCTCAAGCAGGGCCACCTAGAGCCAGAACATGTCCAGACAGCTTATGAATACCTCCAAGGAGGGAGACAATAACCTCTCTGGGCAACCTGTGCCAGTGCTCTGTCACCCTTACAGTGAAAAAGTGTTTCCTGATGTTCAGAGGGAACCTCCTGTGTTTCAGTTTGTGCCCACTGCCTCTTGCCCTGTCGCTGGGTACCACTGCAAAGTGTCTGGCTCCATCCTCTTTCCATCTTCCCTTCAGGTATCTATATACATTGATAAGATCCTCTCTAAGCCTTCGCTCCTGCAGATTGAACGCTCAGCCCTCTCAGCCTTTCCTCTTCATGGCACTTCATTGTACTCTCTTCAGTATGTCCATGTCTCATACTGGGGAGCCCAGAAATGGACACAGCACTCCAGGTGTAGTAGAGGGTGGAACAGAGGGGAAGGATCACCTGCCTCAAACTGCTGGCAATGTTTTGTCTAATGCAGCCCAGGATGCTTTGCAGCAGGGGCACACTGCTGGCTCACGTTCAACTTGGTGTCCACCAGGACCCCCATGTCCTTTTCTGTAAAACTGCTTTTCAGCTGGGTGGCCCCCAGCTTATATTGGTGCATGAACTATTACCGAGTACATCTACCGCATGGAACCTAAGACTCCTCTGCAGTAGGGCTTACATTTAAATATCCTACAGAACATTATTTGCTAAGTAATCATGTTGAGGACTACGTACATATTTGTTCCTCACCTTTCAGTCAATCAATTCATAAAAAATGAGCAGAATATAACTCACTACATTAATTTTCCACAAATACTGAATTGTCCCTTGACCAGCCTCTTTCTTAAGATTAGGAGACAGAGGATTCAGTTTAAGACCAATTCCACAGGCAGTAAGAAATACACCAAGTAATTTTTCATAACATGTTATTTTTTCTCAAATTCTTTTCTTAATGTAATGTTAAGGTAGCTGCCTTAAAAGTAAAAAAAAACCAAAAAACTGAGATAGATATATCCACACAGCTTTTCAATAAAAGAAGCAATTCATTTCTTAAAAATTTTACTAAAGAAAACAATTAAATATAAATGAGAATTTACCAGAACAAACAAGTATCATTTTTGCATGGACCCACTTTGCTATTTAGTAATCATCTCCTCAGTAGATAGAAAAATGTATAATGTAAGCATGTGACTCGGCCATCTCACCTTTGTTACTAACATAATTGTATACTTCCTTACACCTGGCAATGAGAATCTGATGCAGATACAGCAAGAAAATTCACAGCAGCTACTACAGAAGACTTGTTTCTTCTCACCCCTGAAGTGCTTGAGATGGAGAGGACAACATAGCCATGGAGATTCTTAACATAACTCAAACTTTCTATTCAATGTATTTTAGATCATCAAATTAATATTTACTTGAGTCAGTAACTAGTTAAACTCTGACCTTCTGAAGTAAGTGATCTAAATGCCCTTCTGAAGCATTAGTTGCTTACAACAAGAAAACAACATTCCTGTTGGCAAATTGTGTTAAAAATGGAAAGAATTTTAAATTATATGGAGAAAAAAAAAACTAAATTCTACAAAGTGTCCTACTAAAATCATAACTGAATCACACTACTTAAAATATCAAACTTATCTCTAAAAATGTGTGGGGAAACAGAGTCTACCCATAAAATTATGAACACAACTCAATGCTTTGAAAATAAAACTTCTACAAGAAACCCTTGTGATTTTTACCTCTTTTCCCATAGAGTACATACATTCAAACAGCTATTACAGCCAAATGGCTACTAACAAACACAATGTTCTTTAGCTGACAATTCGTATAAATTAGAACCAGGTTTCTATCAAAGTGATCAATTGCCTGAGACCAGGCCAGAGATAGTTCTAAATCAAAACTTTGATTTAATCAGATTAAAACTGTCAATGGTATCAGTAGAAGACTGACAATACACTGATCCAATGAAAAAAAAAACTCAGAAATTTGCTGTTACCAAAATAACTTTCAGATATTTTGATAGCCAAAACCAACTTATTTTTCCACTCAGGTGGCAGCCTTTAAAATCACTGAAAACCACTCTAACAGGCAGGCTAACATAATCAAAGTCTTAATTTTTGTTGTAGCCTTAAACAGAGTTATTAGAGTTATTTGGAGTTATTTAGCTTTAGAGTTATTAGGCTTTGCATTTGCGTTTGCTATGCAGTTGTTCTTATTTAGCTGAAGCTGCTCCTCAAATGAACTTTTTTGTATGTTCTAGGCAAGTGGCCATAGGGGCAGAGAGGAAATACAGATACTTATCTTCCTTAAAATCATAGCATGGTTTGGGTTGGAAGGGACCTTTAAAGGTCATCTAGTCCAACCCCATGCAATGAACAGGGACATCTTCAACTAGATCAGGTTGCTCAGAGCCCCATCCAACCTGGCCTTGAACGATACCAGGGAAGGGGCATCTACTACTTCTCTGGGCAACTTCTGCCAGTGTTTCATCACCCTCATCATAAAAAATGTCTTCCTTTTATCTAGTCTGAATCTACCCTCCTTTAGTTTAAAACCTTTACCCCTTGTCCTACTGCTACAAGCCCTCCTAAAAAGACTGTCCCCATCTTTCTTACAAGCCCCCTTTAAGTATTGAAAGGCTGCAATAAGGTCTCCCTGGAGCCTTCTTTTCTCCAGGTTAAACAACACAAACATCCTTTATATAAACATACCTGTATATAAAATTACTGTGTAACATTATATGACCAGCATGCACCAACCACAGTTAGCAGTGACTTACTAAAAATATGGAGGGCAGCATGTGAAACTTCAGACAGCTAAGAGCAAAGTATACTTTTCTGGATAGCAGCACAAAAATCTTAATGTTTGGATGGAAGAGATTGAGAACGTCAAAATGAACCATTGTGACTGGCTGGTCCTCAAAAAGACTTCTCAAAAAGCTGTCCAAAAAGTGGTAAATCTTTAGAATATGTAAATAGTATTAATTCTGCTTTCTTCTCCTGTTGTAACTTTTTTCAAAAAATATAATACCTGCAATACTTCGTGAATTCAGTGAATTAACGTGGAAGATCTACTGGACATACCTCTCCTCGAAAGTGAGTTTGCAATGAAAGTGTGATTTTTTTGCCTTTGTTAAAATACTTATACTGGCATAAAAAGATACATTCAAACCTCATTACACACAACTTACTCTGATTTTTGGTAAAACCCGACGAAGTGTTTCTGCAGGATTCTGTCGCATCAGGACTGGAAGATTTGCCACCACACTTGTTCCTTGGATATCCTGGCCAGAACTTACAAAAATATATACATACAATGCATTACTCTCTACAATGTTTACAAGTTCAGAGGTTTCATTTAAAAAAAACAAACAAAAAAACCCAAACCCAAACTACCCAGGTTATTCATATAATAAGTCAAGAAAGGCATTACTTTTTTTATATAATATGTAGCAGAAAACAACATTAAAAAATCATTAAAGCTGTTATATAACATTTCTAATATGGAATGTTCTAGTTTTTAGTATAGCTTTGGAAAAAAATACAAAGTGTTTGAAACATCTTTTCACACTGGATGATCAAGGCAGTGGTTTTGTGGAAGCTTTTAATTTATACCAGTATAAGTGATAAAACGTGAGGGGGACAAATAGAAGATCTAAATGAAANTTTCCTTTTTGTAGGGAAAAGTCAGATATATAATCAGATGTATATTGACAAACACGATTAAAGGAGGATGCAAAAACTTGGCTAGATTACAGATCTTGTACCTTTCTGCTCATCCTGTCTCTCTCAATGGTATCCCACAACTGAAAAAAAAGGGGGGGAGGGGGGGGAAAGGCAGGATGGGAGGGAAGCAGTAGGCAGCAATGAAGAAAAGGCATGAGATGAAACAAAAACTGCCCAAGTGGCTAAACTTCTAGAACAGAAAGAGAAAGGGTCTGGATGCCAAAATTAGGAATAAAACTAAATATCAACACATCCTTTTTCCTGTTTAAATGCATAAAATCCATTTTGTTAAACAAATTCAGATTTGTTCCAACAGCTAGGCAGCTCATTTTTAAATAAGCACGCAAAGCTCAACTTCACACATGTAAACATTTTTCTTAGTGTGACATTATAATTAAACATACAATATGATTATACATGTAATTTTAACATAAATTCATAGTAAAAGTACTTTTAAATACTTCCATATACCACTCCCCATCCCGTTATCATCACAAGTTTTCCTAGTGAAACATAGGAGCTCAGGAAGGGGACTAGGTACATAAATTGGTCACAGGACAGTAGATTTGCACAACCACCTTGCAGTTTTGTTCTGCCTCTGAAGTATATTAGGGAATTCACAGTTAAGATGCAAAGCCCTTCTGCAGCATCTAGAGTTGAAAATTTCTTTACACATTCCATTAACGTTCTACATCGTCCTCAACATTCATGTCTTTCAGAAAATTAAATTAAATCATGGGTAGAGTCAAGCAGGTCAATTTAGATCTATTTTGTTAAATGCATACAAATGTGCTGTTAAAAATGGGGTTAGGTTGGTATAATAAGCAAGAGGCAAAGGTAAAAGCTTTGTTTAAAATCATCAGAGACTAAAATACCCCAACAGAAATACTGTAATATCCTACTGGAAAGATATTTTTTTTTTTCTTTGCACTCTATAATCTCCCACTGAAAATATTCAAAAAACAATTAGGTATCACCAACATTAACTTAATCGTGTTTGGCAAACTGCAATTTCAGTGTATTTTTGAAAGAAAGTATTATTCACTATCCTCACAAAGATAATTTTCCATGTTAGAAGGCAGTACGTTCTGGAAGGCTAAGTACAGGCTGGAAGGCAGGAATTCAGGAATTGAAATCCTCTCTGCAGGGTGAAGAGTCATACACACCCCAGTTCACTTCTGTGTTAGGTTTCCATTCTGCAGACGGGTGTAATTACCTAACTTGCCAACTACAAACTATCACTCTGTATAAGGGTCTTAACATGGGAAAACCTCTGCCCCAGCAAAACCTTCCCCTTCCAGAAAGAGTAAATCTTGCTATGGCAGATACATCTCATTTTTTTGTACAGAATAACACAAAGTGCCTGTAATTTGAAAGTATGTGTCTAAAGCACATATGATGGAATTAACCTAATCTTAGATTGTGTGCATCTGCCTCTAAGATAGTTTTCCCTTAAAATCAATGGAGATAAATAGGACTCAATAACAGCAATTTATCTCAGCCTAAATAGATGACGTGGACATCGCCCATGAAGTGCGCTTCCCTCAACCACCTATAAAGGTAGACAGAAAGACCAGTTCTCCTGCATGTACCTGCATTGTAAATAAATGACGGCTCCTGCCCACATAAACACATTACAAGCCTTAGTCCTACAGGCATTAATGTTTATGCTTAATTTCACCATTGCAAGTCGACCCATTGATTTCTCACATAGTAATATATTAGAATCATAGAATATCTCAAGTTGGAAGGGACCCATAAAGATCATCAAGTCCAACTCCCTGCTCCTTGCAGGGCTACCTAAAACTAAACCATATGAATAAAAGCATCGTCCAGATGCTCCTTCAACACTGACAGGCTTGGGGCTGTGACCACTTCCCTGGGGAGCCTGTTCCAGTGACTGACTACCCTCTCAGTGAAGAACCTTCTCCTAATGTCCAATCTGAACTTGAATTAACATCTTTAGAAATGCTTCTGTGATTATAACTAACTAATATAACTAATTCAGGACAAAATAAGACATTCCTACTTCCTTGAGTTCCAGAGCAATCAAGAAGGATCCATCACAAACTCAGTCATGGCAGTAACTGTTCTAAACAGGTGCTACACACCACGAATGCCAGGAACCAGTATTTTTGTCTTTTTTTTTAAATGGTCATGGTTTAACCCCAGCCAGCAACTAAGCACCACGCAGCCACTCACTCACTTTCCCGCCACTCAGTGGGATGGGGGAGAGAATCAGAAAGAAAAAGGTAAATCTAAATCTCGTGGGTTGAGATAACAAGAGTTTAATAGAACAGAAAGAAAGAAAATAATAATGATACTAATAACAATAATGAAATGACAACAATAAAAGTAAAATAATTGGAATATACAAAAGAAGTGATGCACAATGCGATTGCTCACGACTCGCCGACCGATGCCCAGTTAGTTCCCAAGCAGCGATCCCCCCAGGCCAACTCCCCCCAGTTTATATACTAGACATGACATCCATTGGTATGGAATATTCCTTTGGCCAGTTTAGGTCAGCTGCCCTGGCTGTGTCCCCTCCCAACTTCTTGTGCCCTTCCAGCCTTCATGCTGGCTGGGCATGAGAAGCTGAAAAATCCTTGACTTAGTCTAAACACTACTTACTAACAACTGAAAAGATCAGTGTGTTACCAACATTCTTCTCACACTGAACCCAAAACATAGCACTATACCAGCTACTAGAAATAAAATTAACTCTGTCTCAGCCGAAACCAGGACAACCATATACACCTTATTAGAAAGATAAGAACCCAAATAGAAGAGTATCACAAATTCTGCGGTGAGTAACAAGTGAGCAGAAAGCTGTGAACGCTCTACTGAGGTTATCACACATTGCTGTCATCAGGGCTGCAACATTCTGACCTGCTGAGCAAAATCTGGGAATCATTCTCAGAGTGGAGACTTTACCTTTATTGCATCTATACATTTACAACAATAAAAAGCAAACAGAAATACAACTGAGGATGGAGCTCAACACAGATGTAAAAAAAAAAAAAAAATACAATGAAATTCACAATATCAGAGTGTAGTAACAAAAATATTAATTAAAAAAAACTCAACAGGCTGAAAACAAGATAAATTTAAGATACATAATTTCAAGGTCAAGAGGAAAAGGCTTGACAGAGGACAAAAACAATCACCATTTCCTGTATTTTTTTAATATGGGTTGTCTTTTTCTCTTGGTATATACCTTACTTTAGGAATACAGAAAATTACTAATCCAATACTGAATGTTTTTTTAAACACAGCGTGTATTCCAACTGAGAAAATGTATCAGCATTTTTGTAGTTTTTTAATACTCTGTTAAGATTACTACTGATGTATAATTAAGCTGATGTGATTTTCTTAAAAAGTATTAGGAGCCAATTTTCTGGCTAGTTACCATATATGCCCCTCTGTAAACACAAGAATGCTGACAAGTTTTAGCAGGACAAAGATACACCAAAGCCCTTTTTAATGCCATTCAAAACCAGCAAGAATGAATGACAGTACAGATTTTTCAGACTGATTTTAATATTAGCATCCCTGCAATCTTATTTGGTAAACATGCATGAGCTCTCTCAATAAAGACATGTCTCCCAGTAACATCTCAACTCAGTGAAAGGACACTATTCTCTCAACTACTGAAAATTGACTTAATCAGTTATTAATCCTTAATTTATTGACAGCTTGCAATATTTTTGCATTATTCAAAACCATTTTATTATCTAATTTAAAGTCATGAATATTAAAACCTTTCATGTTTATGGCAGATTTCTCCAAGTATGACATACTAATTCCAACAAAGCTTTAAAGCAGAACAGAGGAATCTAGAGCTCCCAGAATGGAAAAGGGTCACAGGATGGATAAGGCCCGCAACTTCTTACAACTTGCAAAGAAAAGATGCTTACCTTTGTATTATCCAGCAATAATGCAAAAGGTCAAGGTAATTTGGAGAAGCTATTTAATTGAAAATTTTATTCATTTTGTATCGAGATGGCAGAAATCCTAACTGCTAAAAAATGCAACCAAAATGTAACCTTTATCCATCAGAAATGTAAAGAAAAGGGGAGCGTTTCCCTTTAAACCAGAAATGCTTAGTATCTGGCTTGCTGCCAATTAAGAATGTGAAGCAGGAGGCATTTCAACGCCTACACAGCCTGTAATTTTCCAACTGTGGAAGATTCTTCTTCTATTTCTACCAAAGGCGCTGCACCATAGATTTTCTTTAAATCTTAAAGACTTCAGGATTATAGTGAATTATTGCTAAATGCTCAGATCTAGACATTTTTGTACTAATAAATATATTAAAATAAATGCTGAATCTTTTCTTCAGTGTCACAGTAAGCTCAATGCAATCAAGGTGCTATTCCTTTTATTAATAGTGCTAACTATAGAAGAACTCAACACAGCCCTATACTTAGAAGCAATTTAGCTCAACCTCTTTTGTGCTAGCAAAATCCACATAGATAATGTAATTTAAATATAAAACTTCAGGACTCATCTTTTGAGTTCATGCTACAGGAGATGCCAGTGACTTTACAATGCTGGGAGTCCTCAACCAGGGCAGAAGCTCTCGTGCCTGAACACTTCTGTCCTAATACTTACTGCCTCTGCAACACCAGCTGCTTGCTGCCAGCCAGCGGTACCAGAGCTGGTACTTCTCAAGCACAAGCATAGCACTAAGCCTCTCCCTCTAGACCCTGCATTTGGTTTTACTTGTTTTTATTACCCTCATTAAGTGAAGTCTACGTTATATTTGGGACTGCCTTGAGACTGGAGCAAATCCTCCTAGAAACCATTTACAAATATACAAAGGACAAAAACGTGACTGGGAGTAATCAGCCTGGATTTGTGAAAGGGAAATCATGCCTGACCAACCAGCTTGACAGCCTCCTACAACGAGATGACTAGCTTGGATGGTGGAAGTTGTTTAAACTTACTTTAGCAAGGCTTTTGACATCATCTCCCATAATATCCTCATAGATAAACTAATGAAGTACAAGCTAGATAAATAGAAAGTGAGGACTGAAAACTGTCTGAACTCTCAAGCTTAAAGGGTTGTGATAAGTGGCAAGGCAGCCAGCTGAAAGCCAGCCACGAGCAGTTTACCTAAGGAGCCTACTCTGGGGGCAATACTGTTTAACATTTTCATTAATGACCTGGATGATGGGACAGAGTGCAACCTCAGCTAGTATGCAGATGACACAAAACCAAGAGGAGGGGTTGACAGACCATATGGTTGTGCTGCCTCGATAAATTAGAGAAACAAACCAACAGTGATCTTATGAAGTTCAACTGTGGGAAATGCAAGCCCTGCAGCTGTGGAGGAATAACCCTGGGGGCCAGCCAACTGGAAAGTAGCTTGGCAGGAAAGGACCTGAAGGTTCCAGTGGACACCAAGCTGACCAGGAGCCAGCAATGCATCATTGTGGCAAAGGCAGCTGACAGCATCCTGGGCTGCACTAGGAAAAGCATCACCAGCAGCTAAAGGGAGATGATTATTCTTCTCTATTCAGCACGAGAAACTCATAGACAGACAGCAGTGAGTCCATCAAAGGGCCACTAAAATGATTAAGGGATTAGAGCATCTAATATTTGAGCAGAAGCTTAGACAACAAGGATTTTATAGTCTTGAGAAGAGAAGGCTTGGGAACCTTATTTAGTATGTATAAAATCTGATGTGAGGCAGTAGGGAAGACACAGGCAGATTCTTCTCAGTGGTGCCCAGTGTCAGGACAAAGAGGCAATAGGGACAAATTCAATACACAGAAAATTCCACTTAAACCTTAAAAAAAAAAAAGTTCTTCTATTTCAGAGTGCTCAAATATTGGAATGAGTTGCCCAGACAGGTGTTAGAGCCTCCATCCTTAGGATTAAAAAACCTGAGTTCAGGACAAGACCCTGAATATACTGCTCTAATTGACATTGGAGATTATCTAGTCCACCTGCCTGCTCAAACCAGAGGTCCCTTCCCACCACAATTATACTATGATTCTATGCAGAGTAGGTGTTTCCAGGTTTGCAAACTTTTAGCAAACTCAGGGCACACAGTAAGATTTCTTATACTTAAAATAACTAACCACTTAAAATCAATGCTTAAAAATTTGAGTTTAATTTTTAAAACATTTTTAAAAACAGATTCTGCAAAATAAGAACAAAAAAGTTTAAAAAGTCCCTGGGTACTCAATTAGGAACACTTGTATTGTGAAAGGGAATGAAGGACTACAGCTCCTTCTACAGCATGAAAAAAGAAGATTAGTCACTGAATGTTCCCCAAGAGAATATTACCACAAAGGAGCCTGAAAAAAAGAAGATAGATTTACTTATCTCTCTCTCTCTACTTCATTTGCACTACACTGCAAAACATGATGACAAGAGCAGAATACAGCATTGTAAAGAAGACTGAGGTACAATGTTTACCCAAGCTCTAACTAAAGCACTGTGTTATGAACTGACTTTTCTTTACCACTGTGGCTAACTGTACCGGTTCAGCAAAACTGATTTGCTAAATAGCCACTGCTGAATCAATCATTCAAGTCCATGCTTTGTGTAACTTTATTTTACAAACCTAGAAGTTTTGATGGATGGCTGCAGGAGATTACAGTGTTAACTCAACACTCCGTAAGTGACATTATTTTCAGTGCAAGATTCCAAAATGTTCTGTGTTGGTCTAAATCTTCATTTGTTGAACACAGAAGTAAAAATTTACCAACTCAATGAGTGAGGGATTAGAATAACATGATAAAAAATGAATAAAGTATTCAACAACTAATTAGATATTAGGAAAAACAAATTCACAGAGAACATTGTCAAACATTGAAAAAGGGTGCCTGCAAGTTGGGGGATCCTTGGAGACATTCAAAACTTATCTGGACTATGTCTTAAGCAACCTGATCTAACACCAAATCACATTAGACTTGGAAGTTGGCCCTGCTTTGAACAGGGCGTTGGACCAAATGACCTCCAGAGGTCCCCAACCACTGAAACTATTCTGTGACTGCAATTTGTAAATCCTAAACTTAATGTCCCATTTGTATAAAAGCTCAGTCTCCAACCGGATTTAGCCTATACAGAGTGATTCAGTATCAATTGTCCTTCCAGGATTTCTGTTCTCCTGTACAATATACTGGTTGCAAAGACAAACTAGAAATCCAGATAAATATTTCTGTCGATAATGTAAAAGGGCTTGGCCCATACAACTTCCTTAGAGAATCTTCTCTACTTTTAGTGTGAAGATTTTTATACAGCAATCTTTCCTATGCAGATGGGTAGACACAGACTTAAAATTTATTAAACTGCTTTCTACGTACTACTCTTGCTAAGTAAAGACTAACACTTTTACAAGTGTTATTTTTTAATTTTATCTTTGTAGAATTTCAGGGGTTTGGTAACAAAAAGGGGAAAAAATTCTAGAAAGTAGAAAAATGTCTTGAAATCACAAATATTGCTGAGTGATTTTAAGACTAATTTTCATTTTATTTCAAGATGAATACTCCTTTGATAAAATACAATCTGATATTTTCTGTAAAAGTACAGTCCTTTCTTAACACTGGTGTAAAGCAGGAACTTTCCTTTTATTTATGTTAAGTATGCTTACATTTTAAGTATACATCTGCAAACATAAATTATATAACAGGAGTGTCTGAACATCTATTTGACATATATCGTAATACGTGTATTATAAACAGACCCAGTCCCAGAGAAGGATCTGTCATTTCATTAAAATAAATTCCTTTAAGAGCCTCAGCTGAACAAAGACTGAGAAGCATGAGCTGCACAAATATTAATACAGTCTTGAATCTATATATTACAAGGGAGATTTTATAGACCATAAGTGCTGTACAAAACTGTTTGTACATTATCCTCTACTATGTGGCAAATAACAAATAAAAGTAACTGGAATCAAAGTGATGTTTCATCTGATAATTTGCCCTAGGATTTGAAACTGCAAAAATACATAGGATATTTGGGATATATTTTTAAAACCAGATATCTAATGTATCAAACTGCTTACATTTCTCCATTGTACAGTAACTGCTAAAAGAAGAGGCTTCATTCTCAAAAAAAGCTAGTACAAGAATTTAAAAAACATTACTCATTTAGACACACACATATACATAATTACAGACCTATGCATCATATTAACTATTTTATCTATTATAACCAATCTTATGTATTAAAATACAAAATTGGGGCTCCTAAGCTGTATGATGCACTTTCTTCGCTGTCAGAACACCATTTGAAGATCACCGTTAGCTAGGCACCATATGTAACAACCTCAAAACTAATTTAAATTGTCCTAGATGCCAATGGCTTTTTTCTGTATATATTAATATACTATAACATTTGTCTATGTAAGCCTTCATATATACGAAATTTGTGATAATATCTAAGATTCTAGAATAGGGATATAAACCAGACTGCACTAAGTCCAAGACTGTGATGGGACCAAAGAAGCATTAAGCAGCTTTGTCCTTTAACCCTTCCTTCCCTCATTCCCTCTGTTACCTGTCTAGCCAGAGCAAATAAAGAGAAGAAACTTTATTTTCAGGATTCTATAACTTTGCTGAAAATAAGATAGAATAAAATAAATCTCAAAAAGTAACACCTGGTTAATATCTGTTTTCAAGAAGTCAGAAGTCCTGATAACATCACAGTATGAACATCTCTTGCAACTGATGCTGAAACACTTTTCTATTAAAAATCTCATTTGCAAAACCACTTTTTCATCCTGATCTTCTACTTCAGGTATGTTTGCCTGTGGTCATTTTACAGCACATCTGAATAGAATCTACATTATCTATATAGTAAAAAAAAAAGAAGAAATTAATCTGATCTTAGTACATATCTGAGCACACACCGCTACACGTGAACTTCCAGTGCAGTTAAAGTAAGAATGGAAAACCCAGATTTAGCTGCACATTAGCTTTGTATTCACAGTAACTTTGTTTACCAGGATCAGTTTAGTCAACTGAAGTTTCTTATTTCTGTTTGCTTGCTGAACAACTGCCAAAAAGAAAGTGAATTTATAATTTATACAAATACTCCCTTCTGTTCCCAAGCCAAAACACATGTACTATAATGACACAATAACTTCCATACTTCCTAATATCATCAGTTTCTATGAGTTTAGACAGTAATTGCTATGAGGAAACATTAAGCTTTTCTCACTTGAATTTTAAGAAAAGTTTCAAGAATATAAAAAGTGCCTCAAAGGAACACATTTTTCCTTTCAGATATCACCCTAGTATCAACATTACTATCTCCTAGAAGATAAGTGTTTCCTCTTCCTTAGATGACTTAACACAGATTGCATTTTGTATGGTCTCTGGGTAGAATTAATCTTGGTGGTTTTTATTTTGAGTCTAAATTTGAGAAGTAAACCCAGTCTTTTCACTCCAAGATAAAGATAACACCATTTCCAATTCCTAGGTGGTATAACAAAAACAAGCTAGTAGCTGGTATTATTTTTCCCTCTGCCCAGTCCTCATTCACTGACTCAATTTATAATTTTCATTTTCAACAAGATTTGTCATTTCACAGCACGCATTATATGATGTAAGAAGTCTTCTGAAAAAATACAAGGCCTGTAATTTTTCTACACAGAAAGTGAGAAAAAGAAAAATCACAGATGCTAACCAAATTCTAGAAGGGTAAATTACTTCTGCTGACCTAAATTTATCTTATAGTCCGATTTAGACACAGGATCTCTTTTCATTCTCCAGTCTTATTTGTTGCATCAGTATATTTCATCCACAGAGTTAGCTATTTGTGGCATCAAAGAGATGAACACTTTAAGTTATCTAAGTAGTACTAAAATCTACTTACAGTCTTCTTCAATTCACGGGTCTTTTAAGTGTGTCGTGGTTTAACCCCAGTCAGGAACTAAGCACCATGCAGCCACTCACTCACTTCCCCACACCACCCAGTGGGATGGGGGAGAAAATCGGGAAAAGAAGTAAAACTTGTGGGTTGAGATAAGAATGGTTTAATAGAACAGAAAAGAAGAAACTAATAATGATAATGATAACACTAATAAAATGAAAATAGTAATAATAAAAGGATTTGGAATGTACAAGTGATGCACAACGCAATTGCTCACCACTTGGTGATCAACACCCAGTTAGTCCCCAAGTGGCGATTCCCCCCTGCTCCCACTCCCCTGGTTTATATACTAGATGTGACATCTCATGGTATGGAGTACCCCATTTGCCACTTTGGTCAGCTGCCCTGGCTGTGTTCCCTCCCAACTTCTTGTGCCCCTCCAGCCTTCTTGCTGGCTGGGCATGAGAAGCTGAAAACTCCTTGACTTTAGACTAAATATTACTTGGCAACAACTGAAAACATCAGTGTGTTATCAACATTCTTCCCATACCTAGCTCAAAAACATAGCACTGTACCAGCTACTAGGAAGACAATTAACTCTATCCCAGCTGAAACCAGGACAGTGTGGGGCATTATACACAACAGATCCAAACCTCCCACTTTATTACCTACCTGTGTGTCTTTCTATAATGCATTCTCATCCCTTCTGACCGTAACATATTCCATCTTGTATCAATTCATGGTTTTTTTGGTTTTTTTCACAGCAACACTAACTAATAGTTGTGGAAGTTGATGAGAATCTTCTCAGAAATACTTAAAGGTTCTTGATCCAGAAAGCAGTAACTGTACACTTCAACACTCCAATGTCTCCTTTAGAAGATCGTCTTGCAGGTCTAAAAAAATTGTCTATTTTTTCAAGATACATTGACTAGTCTAATGGATGATATCACTTGCCTTCACATTATCCTGTGTTATGA
The DNA here is from genome assembly GCA_013401275.1 of Pandion haliaetus. Classification (NCBI taxonomy): domain Eukaryota; kingdom Metazoa; phylum Chordata; class Aves; order Accipitriformes; family Pandionidae; genus Pandion; species Pandion haliaetus. Next base: position 225,273 of record VYZV01025153.1, on the reverse strand, counting down.
GTCTCTTCAATCATTTATTCAAATCTTAACTATGCTATACTAACTCCATTAGGAATTCCATTGCATACCATTAGGAAAAGCACATCAAAGGTTAGGAACGCAACTGCTACTGGTCTATATGTCTCTATTTGCATTGCTTCATAAAGTAGTCTTTTCTGTATAAACAAGAGTTTGTTTTGTATTGAAGACCATGGTAAAAGCCTGAAATAACAATAACCTTCTAAGACTTAAAAGTACTAGTAGGATTTTTGAGCCATCTTCCAAAAAATTCAAACTTTTTACAATAGGCTTGTAAGATCCAGAACAACAAAATATATGTTGCTGCATCAATCTCTATAACATAGACAAATGATACATAAAACATACTTTGTACACAAGTTGACCACCCATTTCCAAAATCACACAGACTGGATCAAAAGAAAATGCAAATGTAAAAGACCAGTAGAGACTTTCTAAAGAACTCTGAGTACAGAATGAATGAAAGTGTATGAGTACAGTGAATGAATGAAAAGCCACAAGGAAAAGCAAAATAAAAAAAGAGTAAAGAGACTGAATCCAAGGGTTTGAAGCCATTGCTCACAGCATTTTCCCCCATATGCAAGAGAAATATATCTATAGAGATATTGTAAGTAGATAGATATGTTTTGAGCCTACAAGAAAGCCAGAGAGGGACTTTTTACAAGGGCATGTAGTGATAGGACAAGGGGTAATGGCTTTAAACTGAAAGAGGGTAGATTTAGATTAGATGTAAGTAGGAAGTTTTTCAATGTAAGGGTGGTGAGGCACTGGAACAGGTTGCCCAGAGAGGTTGTGGATGCCCCCTCCCTGGAAGTGTTCAAAGCCAGGTTGGATGGGGCTTTGAGCAACCTGGTCTAGTGGAAGGCATCCCTGCCCATGGCAGGGGAGTTGGAACTAGATGATCTTGAAGGTCCCTTCCGACCCAAACCATTCTATGATTCTATGATATATAATAACATAAGCTGAGCTCTTATTTCAATTTGAAAAATACGGGAATAAAATTATGAGCACTGAAAAATACAGCTGAAATTTTAGAAACTCTTTTGAAGCTTTAGCTGTAGAAGCAGTTCTTTTTTCCCAACCAAGGAAATCTGACTGTGACCTCAGAAGGACTTCAAACAGTTAACACTAAATTTCTACCAAATTATTGTTGTCATACTCAAAGGGCCTGGTGACTCAAAAGAAAAAAAATAATTAGAAAACAAACACAAAACTGTGAACTTACTCCTCATATAAGCTAGCTTTTAGACAGCTCAGAAGTGGAAAGCCTTGTTTGTTTGCCTTCTGTTCATTATTCAAATATTTTCGAGTAGTATTGGACAACTACTTCAGACCAAAGCAGTTGCATGCATCAGCAATACAATGTCAAACAGCTAACTCTAGTGTTGCTTTCTCACCCATAACAAGCAACCATAGATCAAAGGCAGCTTTCTGAGGTAAACATACAAATAACTAAAAATTACTTAAATTCCAAGCTGTTGCTGATTCACATTCTGTCAAACAAAAAAGGGCTTTACTTGATTCATGTTCACTTTGGAAAGTAGGATGAAATTCAGCTACTTAATTAAAATGAAGAAAGAGTCAGAGCTATGTGTCTCAGAAATATATGAGATTTGTTCCATTGATGACTTACAGCTTGGAGTGGACAGATAATCAAAACCAGATAATACAATTAACATAAATTGAAGTGATGACACAAGTCTTGCAAATTTCCAGCTCTCTGGCAGAATAATTTCAAACAGTAGATAAAAATGAGTATTATATATAGAGATGATTCATCTGTATTTACATTCCTGTTAAAATCATTATGGGCACACCATCAGAATCCTCCTGCCTACCCAACTAGGTTTAGGTAATTATAATCCCAATAACGTTCCCTACCTTCAAAATCACTACAATGATCTTAAACAACCTTTTGTTAGACTATTTTTTCCTCACATACTCATAGTTTAAATTATTTCTAATGGTACAATTATCCTAAAAAGAGTTTGACATTCTGTAATGGAAAGAACAAACAAAACATTTACCAGTAATTCCACCCACATTTACTAAAATTAGTTCAGAATCATCTCTGGAAGAAAAGGGTATCTCTTTCCTTCGAATGTGTGTCAAATATGCTCAACTGCATAGATCCTTCACAGCATACCAGTGTTAACCACCAGAGTATCTGGCTTATCTATTTACTATGTTAGTATCAAGGAAAAGTAACATGGAAAAAGAAAAATTACAGTAAAAGGCAACTATTGATACAATACCATTCGCACATGGCTTTCCCGCCCCGGTTGGTTTGTTACTGAAAGAGAACAAAATTAACTGACCACTAAAAGGTGTGGGACAATGAATTCTAAACTCATTGTACAATATTAATACAATGTATTATTTTAATGAATAATACTTTTATCAGGTATCCAATATGGCATCCATGCAGATGGATATCTACAGGTAGAATTTACCTTAAAAACAGCACACAGTGCTTAGGATATCAATATTACTTCAGTGCATTGAGAACTCCAAAGTTTTTTTACAAGTATCACAGGGCCAGACCTGTAGTCTTTACAGGTGCCACACAAACCATCCCCACTGGTATTCAGTGTGTAGTCTCCTGAAGATAACAAGCTTAAGGCAAACCCTCAGTCATAGGGATGATGGCAAAGAAAGGGAAAATAAAATGTATGCACTTACAAGGGAAGGAATAGCATTTGGGGAAAAATAAAAACAGTCTTCTGCATGTTAGACTCAAAAAGGGAAAGCAACAGAATAAAAAAAATACCAAGTTTCACATCCTTCACCAAAAAGCAGGTAAAGTAAGTCATAAACACCACAAATGACCTAGCAATTACTAATATCTACTTAGATTCTTCTTCAACTCATGGGTCTTATAGATGTGGGGCATTATACACATAGATCCAAGAGCTGCCACTTTCCAATTATTCATTTAAAAAAAAAAAAAAAAAATCACCCTCTTCATTAAACCAGGAAGTAAGATGAGGCGCTGGAAAAGAAAGTACTCAAAGCCTTCAGAATTGGCAATAAATAAGATACAAAGATGTGGATATTAATTTTATTGATCTATCTACTTTCTTCATCACTTTCAAACAGGTGGGACAGTTTAAGTGATCAAAGCACAAGTGTATTTATCTGCCCTTAAGAGCTGATTTTTCCATACCAGTACGCACCTAATAATTTATTACAAACTCACGGTGCAAGTATTTTCTTTGTGTGTAATAAAACAGGCATGCAATGTTCAAAAGAAGTTACAAGTAACTGTTAAAATGCACCTACAGTTGGCCTTACATGGTGATATGAAATAGACATACTCTTGGGCTAAAACCTGTACTAAAGCAGCAGGTTAATTTTAAGTAGTCATCATTCTTTTCTCCATTGATTTAGTGGTTAGCACTTGATGCAGTTGTAAAAAGCAAAAATAAAAATAAATCTTGCCCTGAAGACTATACCCTAAATAACTTCTAGCTCCGAAAGTGGCAGAGAAATAGGTATACTAATCCTAAGCTTTTAAATGAAATTACATAAAGGAGATTAACTGTTTATAACAGAAGAATTTTGGTGCAAGCAGCAATGAAGCAGTGACTCATGTTTTGCTATTTAATATGGACATAAATCCTCCTCCTCAAAAAGCTCAGTTACAATTTCAGCAGTGAAAATGGCATCTTTTCTGTCTCTCCCTTTAAAGCCAGCAGTTTTATCTCCAGGCCTGCACAACACTCTAAGTAGTATTACCATGTAAATATGTATATTAAAGCAGATGCCCTTCACATTTCTCTTTTACGTACATTTATTCTGTCAGAGACAATACAATCAATTCCTATTTACAACAAATACATAGCATTTTTAAAGCATTTCCTTACTGTCCCTAGTCTAGCCTTCTCAATATACTCTTGGTAACAGAAGTTACCAAGCAATTTCACTGGGAGGGATGGGAGAAGAAAAAAAGAAAGGGGAAAAAAAAAAACAAACACAACAAAACAGAAAGCCTATACCACTTTGGAAAATCAGACCACAAGCTGGCCAGATTCACTTCTCAGGCAGCACAGACAAACAGTAAATCATCACATTTTGCAGATGTAACCTCTTGCAAGCAAAATGTATTGGTATTACTGAGCGCAACGCTTCTCCTACTGTGCAGCTCTGTTTACATCAATTGAGTTATCAATGCTTCCACCCAGCTTGAATCCAACTTTCCTGTTCTTCTCCAACTGGTAAAGAGAAATGTGTTGGAGTTACACAGGCAGCTTTTAAAAACTTTTATTTATCTTAGCATAAACTGATGGCTTCAGTGCTTAATGTTGTTCTTTGTTTTTCAACAATAGTCATGGGGGGGAAAGGGGGGGGGAAGCTAATTGATACCCAATTAATTCATTGTTTTTACTTCAAGAAATGTGGACTCAAAGCTTTTTACTAGGGGAATAACTGACAATTTGTACATAAAGCTATTCTCATAAGCAAAAAAACAGAGGCTACAAGACTTTCTGCTTATACCCTTCCTCATGCTCCTGGACTGCCACAGAAAACTGTGGCAACTTTTGCAATTTTATTCAAAGTTACAGTGTGTTGCCATTTAAAAAAAATAAAAATTAATTATATCATTCTAAGATACACTGGGGAAAGAAAAAATTCTTACTTTTTTCCACAATCAAGTGGAATATTTAAGTTTAAAAACCTGTGAGGAAAATGCTTTAGGAAAAAGCATATTTATCTACTTGCAAAGTCAGAATTCTCTTAAACTGGATGATTACTGAAAAATGGATAAGGACAAGAATGAATAAATTATTTCACCCAACCCCCACCCCCATTAGAAAGAATGTAAGACTATGCTTTTTGAGGCTTCAGTCTTTCTTCACCATTATACGTTATTATGACTTGGTGATGCTGGTCACGTTTATTTATACAATCTTACAGAAAAAAATTTTTTAAATGTCAGAAGACCTACAAAGACCTTCCTGGCTACACTAAGTAGATTAAGTCAATAAAACAAGACCCCTACTTATTATACTCAGCTTGGATACATACACACTTACAATGATGCAATTCCATTCATGTCAGTTCATCTATCCCTGCTTACACAGAGTCTGAATCTGACTTTCTTATGCTATAGTAAATTAGGAACAGTGGAAGAACAGGAAAGTAGGAATTAGAGAAACACTGGGACTAAAATCACACTGTAGCACGTTTCTGTAAACAAAGAGTGTGTAATTTTGGAATTATACAACGACTAAGAAGTATTGTCTATCCATAGAGCCTGTTAGGAAAGGGGTAGGTATCTAAAGTCCATTAGTATGTAAGGGGTAGATGGGCAAGATGTTAACTGTTGTTGGAAACGAGTTCAAGAAAGTACAGCAATTCCCCTCCGTCCTACTGTGAATTGATAGGACTGACAACGAATGACTCAGCTAATCTGCACGAGAGTTGTACACATTCTCAGAACCCACAACGACACAACATCGAATAAAGAAAACTGAGCCTGAAACAACCACTACCAAGATACGGAGGAATATATCCAGAGCCTGATATTTTTATTCCTTAACATTAAACCCTCATAGGTTAATGCTTAGCAAAAAGAAATATGCAGAAACATTTATGTGAATGCAAAAGAAGCTAAAAGGTAGAATTCAAATAAGAATAACTGCATCATCAGGAGTCCATTCAAATAATAAAAAGGATATGAAATATCTGGTACATTTTCCTGCTTGTATAAAAGTATCAGCCAGAGGCAATAAAGCACGCCTCAGACAGATGTATCTAAGAGATCTAGCAGAAGTTTCCAAGTGGTTCTTTGTCTCTTTTCTCACTCTGTTTTATTATGACTCATAAAGCAGAAAGACATTTTTCTTCTGTAGACAGGGGTGTTCATCTGATAGGCTATAGGGAATTAAAATTCAATGGGAAAGACTCCATCTTGTCAAAAAGTGCATCCATGAGACCAGCAAGGTTATTCATGAAGAGAGGAGTGATTTCAAGAACTACAGTGAATGTGATAGCCACGTAAAACTAGTTTTAACAGACTGAGGCATAAAAGTTAAGAGAACCCTTATTTTCAAAGCCTGCAAAGAATACTGTTATTGTTCAGACTGGAAAGACCCATACACAACCTGATCTAGGAAGGTAATAATACATCAGGGGGCAAGGGGGGGAGGGGAGAATCAAGATGTATGAATGCCAGTGACATGCTAATTCTCCAGTATGAGTTTTGAGAACAATTCAGTTACATCACTATCATGTTCAAATGAAAAGATTCTTGCTACTTTTGCATCACTAGCCCTATCTTTAAAAATCTTTCCCTGAGGGCATAATTTAGTCCGTGGCTAGAGATGCCACTTGTGGCATCAGTTTTGGAATCTGAAGTGACCTTCTTTTTCAGGCACAGAGTCCTATAATTGTGTATAATTTGAACAGTTGGATCTTTAGAAGGTTTTGCCATACCACGTCGGTAGAAACCCTCGCTATTGAAATCACTTCCAATTTCCTTTTCAGTTTGTCTTCAAGACCTAGAGAATTTTTCTTACACAAAAAGCTGCCCCTGAAAGATTAAATAAGACACCCCCACCAAAGCAGAACTTCTCAGTGAATAATGGAGACCTCCTTGAACTATATAGTCTCAAGAACTGTCTACATTCCCATTCTGTTTTCCCAATGTAAAAATTTCTGTTTAAGTGATGAACAACCCTGCTTTCTTTCCTGCAGCATAAAGCTTTGGGGTCTAAGGCTTGATAAAGATCCAGTGTAACATTACCACAGTATTGGCATTTAGACTACCAGCTAGTGGAACAAAGACAAAAACATTAATATTACTAAAGTTAACTCTAAAAATAGCTAAATAAAACAGTTCTGCAAGTATACTCCAGAGAACAGGATTAATTTTAAATCTCAATGAAGCTATTTCTTATCTCATTCCCAATTATTCCTGTCATAGCATATTAGCTGAGGCACAGATACAGGCCCAAGCCTGCAGTCCTAGTTCCTGAAGTCCTTAAATTGTAATCAGAATTTCACCTCAGTAAAACAACTTACCTTCACACAAAGTTTACAAAGTGCAGCAATGTGAACCAATACATAATGGAGTGTTATTTGCCTCGCTTTGTGGAGATTCTAAAAGAGCTCTGAATGTAAAGAATATGTGGAGTATCAGCAATAAGAATCATGGTTCTGAAAAGCCTCAAAATACTCAGATTTTTGGGACAGGTAATGGTGCTTGCTACTATCCCAATACTCACAAAACTGAGATGTCTACTACTGCTTTTAGGGGAAAAGTAGCCAGACCAGTACTAACTGCTGCTGCTTCTGTCAACAACAAATTAAGTAGAGCAGAGTGCAGGGCCATGGAAGCATCACGCCATGACATATGAAGGGCTCCCTATGCCTACAACAAAGTAGTCCTCAAAACACCAGAAAGATTTTGCAAGAAAATCCACTAGGTACTTGTTTCAGTCTCTAGCATATGATAGTCATTATATTACAGGGCACCCATCACATGAAAATGTTCTCAGACTTGCTATAAATGGACAGATTGACCTACTCTTTGAGGAGTTTGTACCTTTGATACATTCTAACACAAAACATTGCATTTTCCCATGTACATCCTCATGCAGTTTCCACTGGATGCATCTCCAGGTCCTGACATAAACTAGTACAATACTACTATCTCTTGGCAAATCAGGCAAAGAATACTAATTTATGTTTGTAATATTGAACAATCATGAGGATAAAAGCTCCTTAAAATTACAAAATGTTGTTATAAACACTTGGAGCTTTCTAAGGCAGGCGATATAAAGGAGAACTATTATACTTACACATTAATTATGTGCCATCTCAAAATGAACTGTGCAGCTCTTAAAGTTATCTATTAAATGCCAATGCTCATCTAAACAAAAACAAAACAAACTCAGTCTCCTGCTGGGCAACATGCTATTCCTGCATGGGACTTGTAATGTGGAAAGAAATAAATATTGTAAACATTTAGCTGGATATTCCTAGGTAGATCTTTTTCTAGGAGAGCATGTTAAGATTTTCCCAGGGCAACAGAACAATTTTTATAAGTTAAGAAAACCCACAGTTCTTTCAATTGTGTGTATTATTAGAAAAGGCATCCATACACCTACCTAGTTTCTCCTTATTATGTCATACACAAAGATGCTCTGAAACATAAACTGACATCTCCAGAGGAGAATCTGACAATGCGTAAGGAAGAGCTACCACTGATCTCACACATCATAGCTCTCATGTAGACTCCCAGAAGTCCATTTAATGTCAAAAGGCTCATTAAATACAGTACAGCTGATACTTTATACGCTCTGATCATTTCAACCAGTACTTGACTTCACAGATTCAAAGTGTAGGTTCAAGATCAGTGTAACCTGAACTAAACCTGTTCTGCTATTGATGGGAGAGTGATCTGCCAGCTGTGACTTCTTCTCTGTTCATGCTCCTGCTTATAGTAGCATGAGCAGTCATGCAGTTGCACCTTTTGTCGGAAGCAAGTACCTGAAAAATGTTAGAATTGGCATCAGTTCCCTAATCTGACCAAGACCGCATGGCTGCAATAGCATTAGTGCTGGCACACAAAATTTATCGGTAACACACAGTCACATGTCCTGGTTTCAGCTGGGATAGAGTTAATTGTCTTCCTAGTAGCTGGTACAGTGCTATGTTTTTGAGCTAGGTATGAGAAGAATGTTGATAACACACTGATGTTTTCAGTTGTTGCCAAGTAATGTTTAGTCTAAAGTCAAGGTTTTTCAGCCTCTGATGCCCAGTCAGCAAGAAAGCTGCAGGGGCACCAGAAGCTGGGAGGGAACACAGTCAGGGCAGCTGACCCAAAGTGGCCAACAGAGTATTCCATACCATATGATGTTTTAGGAACTGGGGCGGGGGCATCGCGGCTCGGGGACTTCCGGGTGCGTCGGTCGGCGGGTGGTGAGCAATTGCGTTGTGCATCAGTTGTATATTCCAACCCTTTTATTATTACTGTTGTCATTTCATTAGTGTTATTATTATCGTTATTAGTTTCTTCTTTTCTGTTCTATTAAACCGTTCTTATCTCAACCCACGAGTTTTAGTTCTTTTCCCAATTTTCTCCCCCATCCCACTGGGTGTGGGGGGAAGTGGGTGAGCGGCTGCATGGTGCTTAGTTGCTGGCTGGGGTTAAACCACGACATCACGTAAGGAAAGGAGAGAAGAGCTACTCTTTCTGATGTAAGAAGAGCTTCATTCAGCTTGACTGTGAAACTATACACCAGGAAATCTTAGCTTCATGAAAACCATAAGGCAGCCAAACGTAGCACTATGTCTCAAAGCTATTTCACCCACTCCCAAGTACCGTTCCCATGCTGCTACCCAATTCTTTTGTGTTGGCACGGGGCTTTTTTCAGGTGCACAAAGTCCTGGATCACACAGTTGATCTGTTTTAAAATTAACCATTATTTTCATGGTTTGCCTCAGCTAAATTACCCAATGTCCTGTGCAGGCACAAGGGCAAACGTAGAACAAACACTAGAATAAGGAGAGGACTGGCACTGCCATCATCTTCCTGAACTGACTGTGGCCTGAGAAAGAAAACTGAAAGGAAGATTTTTCTCCTTCCTCCTCTTTTTTTTTTTTTCTTTTTTGAGGTTTTTCAGAACACTGTATTAACTCTGCTCTGTATATTTACAGCTGGTTCCTCAGCTGTAGTTTTAACTCAGCAAATATGATCAACAGAAGTATTTGCACAAATCTAAATTTTAATAAAAACTATGTGACTTAGCATCATTTCAGAAGACTACAGGTACACCTTTCACTTTAAGGTGAAAGAATCAATTTCATATACATCAATTTATTTGCATAACAGAGTCAAGGTCAAGCAACTAATTTATCTGTCCAACTAAGTGAATCAGAAATGAAACTTTTATAAATTTAAGTTGTAATTTATAACATAAAAGACAGGAAAAAAAAAAAAGTCCAAAGAAATACTTTTTACATTAGTATTTACAGCTTGCCAGTAGAGTTGGAAGAATTACTTTCCAATGTGCTTAGCGTGACAGCTGGATCTTTCAGTATACTATGTATGCATCAGGACCATAGATTCAGAAGCTGCGTAATTGGAATAGAGAAGCCAGTTCTCATGATTATGTAACACAAAAAAAAATTGACATAATGTTTATATTAGAAAATCAGCTCCTAAAGTTACATGTATGAAAGCTTTCATTTAAATTCAAAGGTGAGTTGCCTGCACCTACAGAGAAAAGAAAATCTCCAAAACTAGCATGATGAACACTAAAAACTAGAAGCTAAATAATAATTAAAAAAAAAAAAATCTTTTAAACAGTAATGATTTTGACATTCACAATTAACAACATATACTGTATAAAAAGTTTAGAATTTGAGAATACTCTAGCTAATCAAAGATGGCTACAATAAAGTACAACTTTTTTTTTTAAAGACATGCTAAGTTTATAGGCATTGAATTCTTTCTAATCTAGATAAAGTTTCTATTGTGTCTTCAAAAAGTGCACTAAATGCTTTTGAGGGGGATTGTGTTGTTTTCTAAATTAAGAGATGGTATCATTCCAAAAACAAAGTACGGTATGCTCCCAAAAGGGTGAATAATCCAATCCTCCACCTTGATAACTCATTATTATCCTGTTATTTTAAGTATGACAGAAATATCAAGGTCTGGAAGCTTTAACACTAAGCAGGCACAAATAAACAAAAAGTAGCTGAATACAAAATAATACAGTACACACAACAATGTAAAATCCCTAGGGAAATCTATCAGAAAAGTTCTCAGAAAACAAACCATGCTACAGCATGCATATCAGGCAAAGAGTATGTATTTTGCTCCTGGCTGCATGCCATAAAAGGGTGAGCTACAGTAAGACGAATGAAAACAAGTAATAACCTCAATCAATCATCAGCAAACATGGAAACTAAGACTACAGGCAAGAGTTCATAGCAGGGAATAAAAATTACTGTCCCTGAGCTGGTTATTGCCACTGTCCTGCTAGAGGTCACGATGGCATGAAGTGGAATGCAAACTATTCAGTCACTTTGGTGCAAAGCCTGGTGGGTTGTCTTAGCCTGCTGATTATTTTGTGATACACCATCAATCTTGACACCAACATGGTTGAGATGCACATAGCTATTTTGCTCTACCTGTTCTTCTGTTGGGCCAGCAACATCCAAAATACAGTCAGAATAGAACTCTTCAGTGATTCCAGTTAGACTGTCCTGAAACCCCCAAGCACTCGGGCTGAAGCTCTAAAACATAGATACCAGACACTCAGATGCCTCTCCCTCTTTAGGTACCTAAAGCCGTTTGATTTCCATGGCAAGTTCATAAACATCCCTGACAATATGGTCTAAGGAAGCCCAGTTCCTCAACCAGAATCAAGGTTAATTGGGATTACAAAAATGACAGTCCAATTTGCCACAACATTCTTATTAAATTAGAACTTGCTCAGTCTAATTGCAGAGTGTTACCTAATTAAAACTGAGTACTCTGGGCAACAATGATCTAAAGCTGAAGCTCAACCATGCTTATGTCATATTAAAGTGACTCTGGCCACCAGGAGATCTACTAAGTTCTTTTTGCTTGCACAACAGTTTCTGTACCCACAGGATGAGCCAAATCAAGGAGCTGATTTAGCTGAAAACTAATCTGACTAAAAATGATCAACTTTAGCTAGATCATCCTGTCAATCTACATCATCATATAGTTATATGAAGAACAGTACCGGCAGAAAAGGGGAGACTGAAAGCAAAGTCATCCCCTAAAAATAATAATTAAAGCTATAAACACGCATTAGGATTATCAAAATTACAATTAGCACTTTGGAATGTAAAGCCAAACTATGATAGGTAACAATAGAAACCAATTAAAATGAAGCCACATTCCTGTGAAAATGAGGATTAATGTGTCAATGTACTCAACGTGCTAAGAGCATTTGTGGACATGTATTTATGTCATATGAGAAGACAATGAACAGAAATTTACAAAATCTATGACAATACATCATGGCTAAATATAGATAGACAAGACATTGCAGAAATACAAAATAAAAATAAAAACAAAATAAACTGATGAGAGTTGGGAAATTAATACCTCCTCATATATACACAGTATAGCAAGAAGCAGTCACAAGAGGGAAAAAAAAACCCAAACAAACAAAAAACATTATTCAGGCACCAAAAACCTCAGACAGTAAAAGGCTGTACTACTCTCTCCAACTGGGATGTCAATGGACCTGCTTTCAGACTAAATAGTAAACGACTTCAGAAGCAGAAATCTAGAAAAAGCAAGTATCTACTAGACATACAACAACTCTGCATATAAGCAGACCAGAGTATCCAAGTACAAGGGTAGAGAGGAGATGGTGGAGCAGATTTTGGAGGGAAAGGAGAACACAAAAAGAAAGAGGTTAGTGTTNTCACAGAAAATAATTACTAAACATTATCTTTGCATTATCTTTTAACATTATCACACAAAGGTTTCACTCAGTATTAGTCAGCTCCATTGTACTACACAAGCAACACTAAAGATATCCTCCTCAATAAATTAAAAACCTCCAACTTGAAGATTAGGGTTACATAAATAAGTGACAATATAAAAGACAATTTGACACAACACTAAGTATTTTGATAATATTTGTAGATATTAAAGGTAAGAGATTTGCTATTATTGTTCTTGCATATTTTTTAATAAATATGGAGATAGCATTATCCTTTCCAAATGGAGCACAACACAGACATCATTAACAATTCATTTTAATCTCATCAAAGCAATTTTTATAGTGGGATTTTCAGAAAAGGCAGTGTCTTTTTGGGTAACATCAAGGAGAGTCTCACATAAGGGACAACCTGAAGGACAGCAAATAATGCATCTGTGTGAGAAACTGAGGCATGAAAAGACCAGACTGACATTATTGTCAAATGGGAACAGGCTGGGGTATTGTATCACAATAGATTAAAAAATGCCAGACAAGCCAAAAATACATACCTTTGTACATTATATAAAGGATACTACAAGTGTTACAGGCAGCTTTTCAACTTTGTTTGCTTATACTCCACTCAGTACAGGGAAGGTAATATACTATTTAATAGCAAAAGCTTCCAGTGGATTATTGTATTAACATACCTGGACAATTACAGCAAGTGATTGCCTTACAAAAAGCTTATCAAGCAGAGATGAAGCTACCTTTCAGCAATGAGGACAATACAGAGGCAAAAATGAAAACTTCATCACAAGGAAAACTATACTATGTCCCCATAACAGCTGCTCAAGTAGAGAGAAAGCAGATGGAGTTGTCAGGAGAAGTTCAAGGCCAGGTTGAAAAGCAATTAGTAAGATGAAAGATATGAAGTGGAACCTTTTACCCTTTAACAAGGCAATGATCCAATAAAGACATACTGCTGGAAACATGATCTTTAATTGGGAAAAGAGCAAAGAAATTTGCTGCCACACAGGGAAAGAAAAAAAAAAAAAGTCAACTGTGCTGATTGCTGTGAGGTAAAAACCAAAATTGATATGCATCCTTTGCAATGATATGCACCACATGCAAACTGTTTCCTCTGAATTTCCCTAGAGTCAACAGACTGCTTTGATCACAGGCACTATTAGCAAAGCAAGTTTTAAAATCCACTATTTAACAAAGTTCAGCATTAAAAGAAACAAAATTCAGTATCAAAAGTAGTATCAGTGGACAAAAATGCTTACCCAAAAATAATGCCACACGCCCCAGAAAGAGAAAATTAATGCACTGAGAATATGTACTCTAAACATTGAGGACAGGCATAGACTAGAGAAGCACTTAAATTAGCAGAATAAGCAAACTGAGAGGGAGCTGCAGCTGGTTCTCCAATTACTAAGTATTGCTTAAAAATGCATATTGAAATCAAAATCCTTCAGAACATTTGTACTCTCAAAGATGACTTACACAGTATTTGAAAGATCTGTATTTTGAACTATCAAAATTTGAGTTATTCAAGTAGCTGCAAATACTTTAAAGAACAAGGTAAAATTGAAAACCAGATCAAAGAGAACTGTTTATATAGTATCTTCTACATTATTTCCTAAGGACTATAAAACTAATGTCTCAAGTTTTCTCTTCTGAAAAGCCAGACATACACAGTATATTCGAACAGCTCTGTTATCAGTCTGTGGTAACTGCTCATGCCTTCGAGCGAATATGAGGTTACCGAATGATTGGTGTTATTAATGTTAACACTCAGGGAATCTTGCAAAATCAATTACAGGGGAAAAGAAGATTAAGCACAACTCAGTGTTGGTGAGGGCCATATTAGGAACTCAGAAAATAAATGTTTATATATGTACGCAGCCATCCTATTAAAAAATTACAGTACCTGTTTTTATCTTGCCTGTATGTTTAATGTAGCAGAAAGTAAAAAAACTACTACTGAAAGACAGAAAATAAAAGGAGTGAAGAGTGAAGCACTAAAAAAAGCTGTATGTAAGCATGATGGTCAGCAATGTTTCACAGTAATATTTTAGGAAATACCTGAGTAGGTAAACAGCCCTTTCAATATCACTGAGTTCTTCATCAACTGTCAATCTTTCTATTTCTTCTGGTGTCTGTCAAGCGTGAAATAGAGATTATGAGTTTACAATGCCTTACTATTTCATCATTTTAATCTCCTTCAAACAACCCCTTCCTCCCCACATATCCAAGGATAGTTCCACGAGTAATTTGAATTTAATCCTTGAAATCTCTAGCCAACATTTCAAATTCAATCAAATAAATCTTTCACCAGGAAAAGATGGAATATAACAGAAATACAGTTCCGTGTCAGACACTATCACTATTAATCACTTAAAGTATAAACAAGTCACATATAAATTAAAGACCCAAGTCTGGTTTTTTCCAGCTCAATATTCTTATCCTGAAAATATTAAGTCCCTGCTATACAGAATTCGAGACTGTTTATTCCAAAATGACTGAAAACAATTTTCAGTATCCTGGTGCTGTAAAAAATAAACTGCCTATTCAGTTAGCTGTGCATAAACAAAACAGACACGATTTCAAATGGACATCGTTCTATTTTCAAGTATATACCTTCAGGCTCCTGCGTACTGGCCTCTCTATAATAGTTAGTTCCTGCAGGTCTTCTATGTATCCAAATAAATTGTTCTGACTAAAATCCATTTTGGAGAAGAAGATTATTGGATGCATGTAACAACTCCAGCCTTTGGCAACCGCTGCTCTCTCCGAGTCTCACATCGCACTGAAAGAGGCAGGATCGACACCGCGCAACACCCCCTCCCAGCGCGCCAGCCGCCTGCCTCCTGCCGCCGGGAGGCCGCCGCCGCCAGCAGCCTCGCCTCAGCGCACACACTGCGGCAGCGGCCGCCCCCCGCCGCTCGCCCCCGCCGAGCCTCCTGCCGGGAAACTTTCTCCGCCTGGCCCGGGCGCCCGGTGCAGCTGCTGGTACCTCGGCGGGAGGCGGGGGGGAGAGTTTCGAGCCAAGTTTCCCCCTCTTCGCGGGCCGCCCCTGTCCGCAGG
>VYZV01025153.1:188786-199298 GCA_013401275.1 Pandion haliaetus | reverse complement strand
CCCCCAGTTTATTTTAGGTAAAAATGAAGACCAAAAAAGGAGGGAGATTTAAATCTTCCTTTAAGTTGAAACAGAAAGGCATTGAAGTAATAGGAAAATGGAAAACTGTGCAAATCGACCCCAATCTATTTGCTGATGAGGAGTTTAGAGACATAGTATGTTTGGAGGAACTTACAGAGTACAAACTGGTAAGTTCTTCGAAAGTGGGGAAAGCAAAAGAGAGGAAGAGAAAGGCTGAGAGTGTTTCAGAAGAATGTAATGAGGATGAAGAACCTGTCGTCTCTCCCAAAAAGAAAAAGAAAAAAAAGGATTTGAGAAGCAAAATGGATAAAAGTGATGATCCTAATGCAGCAGAAATTGATGTGCCAGTTCATAAAGGGGCAAAGTGTAACAAAATAATAGAAGCAGCGAATTGTGAGGACCATAGACATGTGGCTGAGAGCACTTTAAGCCCAAAAGATGCTCCAAAGAAAAAGAAGGTAGCTGAAAATAAGGCTGCACAGGAAGCTCTGCCGTCAGTACCTGCTTCTAAAAAAGTTAAAAACTGGACAACAGAAGTTTTATCTGCCTCAACTGATCACAAAGCTGATGTCTCTGCATGGAAAGACCTGTTTGTACCTGAACCAGTGTTGCGGGCCTTGAGTTACCTGGGGTTTAGTGCTCCAACTCCTATTCAAGCCTTAGCCTTGCCTTCTGCCATCCGGGATAATATGGATGTTCTTGGGGCTGCAGAAACAGGTACAAATCTGTTAAACTGGTTGTATATTCTGGGAACTTCCCATCTCCCCTCTTTAAACGCAGCTCATAGTTACAATTTTTTATATGTAGCAGAAGAAGCATCTATATGTAGGAGAAGAGCTTGTATCTTCTGTATATCCAATATATGAGTGATACATGGGAAGTATTAAAATTTTGTAACTTAGAAACACAGGACATTCCCTTTTTTCAAAGTACAGTGTGCAAACCTTTGAAGTCTCAATGAGTTTTTATGCTTTTGACAGAAATCTCTTTTTCTGTTGTTTCTCAAATTATTTCCTATTTTGGGAACTGTGAGGGGATACACTGCAAGGGGCGGAATTAATAAAACAAACATGGTCATTTTTCCAAAAGCCTAACTTCTGTGGATGTCAGTGTGCTAAGGCAAAGCAGAGAACTAGGTTCCTCTGAAGATGATTCAGTACTAGCCTGGAGCGGTAAATAAATACTACGCACAGTATGAGGCATGAATATGACCTAGGCCTTTATCGTAGCAAAAACTGGCCCACCCTGTGCCCTGTCTCTGGGCTTGGTCTGTACATTGTCACCAGCCCTTCTTACTGCTTGTGCTTGAAGTGAGTATTACATTTATCACTTTAGCGGTACTGTCTCTTGTCCAGCTTGTGATCAGCTCATGCCTTTGTCCTTGAGCACTGCTAGCCTTTGTGAAATTTGTTGTAGCTCCTTTTTTACTTAACGTGAAGTCTCAAAGTATTATGTTCCCTCTAACTTTTTTTGCTGCTCATACCTCTGAAGTTTTGTCTACTTTAGCACTGCAACATTTTTTTCCCCAAAGAGCCTAAAAATAGGAAGCGCAATTGGAAGCTGCCTTGATTTAAAGGCTTTCTTTGCATTCATCAGTTTCAGTTGCCTAATCTCACTGCTTGTCTTGTAAAGCCATTTACTGCTCTCGAGCGTGAAGGTATAGTAACTAATAAGATACGCAATCATTTGCATTTTATTTTAATTAGAAGCTAGGCTGGTGCTATTAGCTTTAATAAGATTAGAAAGCCCTGCAGGATGTGTTTTTGAAAATGGAACTGAAAATTTAAAGGGTGTTTTTGTGCTGCAAAGAAGTGCCATTTTGGCAGTGCTGGAAAGCAAATCCCTCTCTGGCTGCAGAACGGAAAGCACAGTTGGTAGCAGGTGGTGTTGTTGCTCTCTAATTTTGCATAACCCTGAGGTAGTAGGACTGTGTTTTGCTCATTTATTTTTTGCTTTCATGAGAGAAAGCCAGGTTCTCTCTGGAGAGCCCAGTGGGTCATTGGTGTTCCTGTAGAAACTTGAGAGACATGGACAATTGACTCTTAGGAAGTGCTGCAGCTGGGAGAGGCTGAAATTCTCCAGTTCTTTTTTACTACATCCTACGGCTTCCTTTAGCATTGGGCCTGAGGGAAGAAGGTTACAGGTGAAATAACTATTAATCTTCCCTTTTTGGTAGCAACATAGGGGACAACAGCAAGATTTTGATAGGGCGCTAGATCCCTGTGGAGATCAGATGCAGGGAATGTCAAGGCTTGCTTTTGCAGTGGATCTAACCAGTTCAGTTCGTTAACATGTAGAACTAGTGAAGTTTTTGGTTGAGGAACCAAGATTTATCTCTAAAATCTTACAATCTAAAACCATTTAAAAGAGCACGAATTAGCTTGAGCTGTAGTATGTGGGGGGACCAAGATACACTTTTCTCCTGGTTTTGCAGGCCTGGCTATGGTATGTGATCTGTGCGTCGTGAAGATAACATGCCCTGTGAGGTGATTATTTATTTAATTTGTGGGTGTATCTAGTGCCTACAGAATAGTCCTGATTATCACAGCCATAATCTAGCTGGGTGCAGTACCGACATTTGTACCAGCCAATTTGCATTACATTTAATTCAAGATCAGCAGTGTTCTTCACCTTAAAAACATGTTCTGGTAATACAGAATCTTATTGTATAAGTGCTCTCCAAATCCAGATTATAAACATTTTCTGCTTCCAAGTGCAGAAGTCGTAAGAGACCTCCCAGACACACAGAAAGGTGGGGAAGTGGATACGAGACTTTGCAGCAGTATTGGTCAGGATAATGATACTGGGCTTAGCTGTTTATTAACTAATAGTAAGGTTCTCCACCAAATAGGCAAAATGCTGTGTTGCTGAATTTGGCAAACTATTGTGGGTTTGTGATAGGGACAAACAGTGCTCAAGGAATTGAGATGAGATTTACAGAGGACTGTTTTCGAGGAGTGGCCTATTACACGAATGATGTAATAGTGTCTTGTGCTCTGGATGCTGCTTTTGTCATCAATGAACTGATATTTATGAGAACCTTAACTGGGGTGGATGTGCTACCAGGCTTTTCCTAACATCTGTATTAGTGACAGATAGTTCAGAAGGGAATATGTGGCAGTGATGTGACTTGTAGTTTGGTACAGTGAACCCCTGAAATTAAAGTCAGGGGAGCGTTTTTGTATTTGACAACCCCCTTCTCTCCAAAGTGGTTTATCTGTTTTAGATCAGACTTACGTCTTTTAATTATAAAAATTTGAGCTGGTGATAGATCAGGAAATTAGATGGTGGAGTATTTCAAAATACAGTTTCTTAGAAAGTCGTAAACACAGTACTGTAAATTGAAGATGGAAGTGAATCCTTTAAGTACATTCCAGTTTGCCCTTGGCCTCATTTGCTATTCCTCTATTTGGAGAACATTGATCGGAACTGTCAATTAGGGCATGGTATTCTCCTTACGGGCATACAGTTCTTTAAAATTATCTTGGCTGCAACTGCAGCTTTTAAAAAACACTTTCAGAACAAATGAATCTGCCTGACCTGCTAGAGATTGGAAAAATACCTGTTCCCCCGGAAGCATGCTATGGGTGACCTCAAGAATATGTATAAAGGGAACAAAAGAAAAGATGCTATTGCTGCAAGTTTCTGGTCTTGTGTCTGTTACAACTGTATGTTTTAAGAACAGTGTGTGATTGGCTGTTGCTTTTCTCATCTTTTCAAATAAATGATTTGTTGGTCTGTATTATTCTTGTTTGGTTTTTTAGGAAGCGGCAAAACGCTTGCATTTGCAATTCCAATGATTCACTCTGTGCTGCAGTGGCAAAAATCAAATAGCTCAACAACCAGAAGTGACAGTGTTTCTAAAGAGTCCTATCAGCATCATGATGAAACAAGATGGGAAAATGAGGATGAAGCAGAAAAACTAACCCATCAGCAGGTTGAAGATAGTGGAGATGAAGATGATGCATCTTTCACAACAGGCTGTGTGAAGGTGCTGGAAAATTTTGAATTTGATTCTGGTGACGAGACATATACTGTTGGCTCCCATAAAAAGAGACCTCTTTTAGGACTGGTCCTTACTCCCACAAGAGAATTAGCTGTACAAGTAAAACACCACATTGATGCAGTTGCAAAGTTTACAGGTATGTAGACCCCATGGGGCCATGTCCCAGATTACGCTGGATTTGGATCTCAGCATTGGTTTTGAGCCAGAATGTGTGCCACAGTTTCTTTTGCATCATAAAATTGGGCTGGCTTTTGAAGGGTTGGGGTTTGTAGACACTAATATTTGAGAAATGCGTTGAGATTCTTCAATGAGATGCATGTGGAAGTAAACAGTTAATATGGGATATTTTACTTTAAAATGTTTCTTCTGTCAAATAGCTATTGACTCGTCTTTAGCAACACAGAATCAGTACTAGATACCCAGCCACAGCTAACTTTGTCCTGGTTTTGGATAATGTAGGTTATATATAAAAAATAATTTCATATATGTTTAAAAAAATTATATACATATATGTCGTGATTTCTTTTTTTGACATATATATAAATCTATATAGATAATAGATATATGTATCATTTTGATTTGTCTATCAAAAAAAGACATTTTGGCCATAAATTTTAAGAGTAGAAGGCATTGCTGGATTGTCTGACTGACCTCCTGCAGCAGTCTGGCCACAGCATATTGCTGGGTAACATGCCTGATGAAAGCAGTTCCATCCTGTTCCTTTCTCTTCCAAACCAGAGGTCAGCACATCTGTTAAGTGAATGAATGAGGATGTGAAGCTGTTCAAGATGGGGAGAATTGGGAAACAACTCCTCACTTCTCCAATAGTAGTAATTATTTATTGAAGAGGATATGTAGTGCAGCGAACTGCTTTTAAGCACATCTTCCTTTGGTGTCTATACATCCTGCTGTGCTCATCAGTCTACAGCTGATTACAAGGCTAATTTTAACTCCTAGCCTGAAATAATCAATTTATGTCAGTACAGTTCTGATAGGAGCAGTGCTGTTTGTGTGTAAAAATCTGCTCCCCAAGTGATGCATAGTTGCTGCAGCAGGAAAGAAAATGTTTTGATATGGGCTTTCTTTATTGTCTCAAACTCACTTCAAAAAAAATCCCCACCTGTAAGTAGTAGAAGAATCCACAAGGAGTAAGGAAGAGAGATCAGTGGTAGATGGATACAGGAAGTATCTTGCACAGTAGCATTGAGTTTGTCATGGGCCAGTGTATTCTTTGAAGTAAGGTGAAATAAGCAATGTGTGGAGTCTGTGCTTCCAAAGCTAAATTCCTAGTGCATGAGCAAATTGCTTAAACTAACTTAGGGTCTGCGCTACTGTGCAGTCCAGAGAAACATTAATTGGGTGGGAGCATTCTTGTTAGGACTATTCCATAGCAAATAAGCAGTCATTAGCAAGATAAGCATTTCTTGGTCTTATTCTTGGAGGGGCCTACTGGTTATTCATAACAGGAACATGCTTGTTCATGCAGATATAATTGACAAAACATGAGATTCTGAAGTACGGGCAAACAAAGCTAACAGCTATGGAGGACTTGCGTGATTCATCCTGCTATTGGAAGACAGGTGCACTAAAAGAAAGACTATTTTTGGCATCTAACTATAATGAGGATTTTTCTGTAAAATTGAGAGCAAAGCTGTGTGTTCAGTGTTATGTAAAACCCCTGAAGTTTCCTGGCCGAAATGCTCACTGAAAGTTGCGGTATAGACTTCTTAAGATACTTGAGTGGACATTCACTGATAAATTAGTGAGATAAAAAATATTATTTATATGTTCTAGGCATTAAGACTGCAATTCTAGTTGGAGGCATGGCTGCACAGAAGCAAGAACGTGTACTGAATCGAAAGCCAGAAATTGTAATTGCAACCCCAGGCCGTCTGTGGGAGTTAATTAAAGAGAGACACCCACATCTTTCAAATCTTCGGCAGCTCAGGTAAAGGTGCCTTTTAGACTAACTGCCGGGTACTGAACTGGGCATCACTGCATACTGATTATATTTACTAACCGATCAAATAATTTAGACTACATAAGAGCACTTATTTCTTTGCCAGAGTGTTTTATTGAAATGCACAGTAGTTATATTGATGGAGGGAAATGTCAACTAAAGCCAGTAGCAAAAACCTCATTTTTCCTTTAGAAACCTGATTTTTCAAACAGAAATGTGGAAGGCTACTGTAGCTACCCCACATACCCGGTGTTCCTTTGGGTTTTACGTGCTGAACTTCCCTTATGTGTTTAACAGGAGAAGTTCTGTAGAAGTGTATCAGATTTGTATTTCTCTGCACAAGTGTATTTTTACTGTGTGTTTCCTATTTGACAGGTGCCTTGTGATTGATGAAGCAGACCGGATGGTTGAGAAAGGTCACTTCTTAGAGCTGTCTCAGTTGCTGGAAGTCTTAAATGATTCACAGTATAACCCTCAACGACAGACTTTTGTTTTTTCTGCCACTTTAACTTTAGTCCATCAGACTCCCACAAGAGTTTTACAGAAAAAGAATGCTAGAAAGATGGACAAGAAGACCAAACTAGAATTGTTAATGGAAAAAGTAGGAATAAAGGGCAAACCCAAAGTAATAGACTTAACAAGGAAAGAGGCTACTGTTGAGACTCTGACAGAAACCAGAATCCACTGTAACACAAACGAGAAGGACTATTATCTCTACTACTTTCTCCTCCAGTATCCAGGAAGAACCATGGTCTTTGCAAACAGCATAGACTGCGTAAAACGCCTCAGTTCTCTCCTCACAATCTTAAATTGTGATCCTCTTCCTTTGCACGCCAACATGCACCAAAAGCAAAGGCTGAAAAACCTGGAAAGGTTTGCTGAGCGAGAGAGGTGAGTTGCTTTTCTACTTCCTGGTAGAGAAAAGAAGAAATCTTGTAAAGGCTAGTGGGGACAGGAAACAGCTCTGTTAGAGTAGGAGCAGGTTGGGGGATGTAGCTGGGGATGCGAGTCCCCCATTCGTGAGCCCAGATTATTAATGATTGAGGATGAGGTTTCACAGGATGGTTGAGGTGATGAACTGGAGCAAGCTCAGTGGAAGGGCACCAAGATGGTCAAGAAGCACTGGCTCTGCATGGGGAGAGGCTGAGGGCACTGGGTTTGTATCACCTGGGACGAAGACTTTGTGGGGACCTAGTGGCAGCCCTCCAATATCTTAAAAAAAGGTTATGAAGAAGATGAAGCCAGGCTCTTTACAGTGGTGCATGGTAGGAGGATGAGGCATAATGGGTGCAACTTGAAACGAGAGGTTCAGGCTGGATATAAGAGAGAGCTTTTTCTCTGTGAGGACAGTCAGGAATTGGAAGAGGCTGCTCATTCTTGGAAATTTTCAAGGCTTAGTTGGATAAAGCCCTGAGCAACCTGATCCAACCTTATAGTTCATCCTGCTTTGAGGGGGAGGTTGGACTAGAGACTTCCTGAGGTCCCTTGGAGCCTGAATTATCCTGTGGTCTGGCAGCTCCTTGCTGCTGAAGGAGCTGTCACTTGCCCTGTTTTTACCTGTATGCTTCTGTAACTATCCTACACACTTCTCTGCCCCTGTGTCCTGGCTCTGCAGCTCATTGGATCCTTCTGTAAGTTGTTTCATCTCACTAAGTTGTCAGAAAACTAACTACTTTTTGCTGGGTTAGGGTTTTGTGGGTTTACTTACATGAATTAGCTTCCTGAGGGTCAAGGTATCTTAGAGCAATGCAAGAGAAGGGGCACTTGTGCCTTTCAGCAGCAGTGGGCAGTCAGGTTTACCCCGGCCTGTCCTGCCATTTTTAAGAATTACTGTTTCCTGCTGGCTTTGGGATGGCCTTTAGGAGGAGGTTGGTGGTCTCTACTTCCATAATCCAGAAGCCTCACAGTTTAGTCCTGCTGTGAAGTGCTGTGTGCTGTCTGACTGTGTGGGAATTTGTACCTTGGTAATAGATTCAGGCAGGGAGAGCAGAGATTGAATTGCCATGATGGATCTGCAGTATCCCTTCACAAAATGTAGTATCAATAGCATTGGCCTAGGCGAGATGGGGCGTTTTCAGAGACTGCAGATTTTCAAGGCAAGAAGAAATCTGAGACCATCTATCACAGCTTCCTGCAGATTGCAAGCCATAGAATTTTCTCTGTTTGGTTCTGCTTTGAACCTTGTAGCAATAGAGTATGCAGTCAGATGACATAAAATCTTAACAATTAAGTTCCTGTTACCTACAAGTAACTCATTTCAGTTGCTGGGAGATTTTTTTAAAACGAGTTGTTCTATACCCTAGGGACAGTGTCATCTCTGTAGTAGACTGCTTATATAAAAGAATGCCTTTTTTGAGTACTTCTTCGTTTCTAGGGGTAAGGAGAAATACTAATTGTCAGAACAGAATCCCCTCTCCGTTACATTTTTAGCTTTTAATTTACGGAGAGAACTTACTTGAGTGCAACTTGCTAGAAAGTATTTCAGCCCCAAAAAGCTGTTAGTTAAATCTATAGTGTTTATAATGTGATTTTTTTTTTTTTTCAACTGGTGAAACTTGTAATAACCTGTCTGTGCTGCCAAAAGATCAACTGTGTTGTTAATGGTATGGTCATATCAAGCTAAAGATATTTTTAAACCCAGCCTGGACAGAGCACTGAAAAATGTAACGAAGGGGAGCATTTCTTTCTTCCAAGTGGTTGGATTAGGACATTGCATAGCGATTTGTGCTACTGTTCCTGTGAATTGGGAGAGAATAAAAGTATAGGAAAACAAGATCTAGCAAGGTAGTGAATTTCTTTATTGGAAGCAGAGTAGATCTGCTGAAGGTAACATTTGCATTTTTTTCTTTTACTTTAAGAATTGCTGTTTGAAGACTGCCTCTGATGTACTATTGGGTATCGTTTTCTGTAAAGGCAGACAAATACCATATTTCCAGCAAATGATACAGTACAAATCTGTTTCTTAAATTGCTGTGGTAGAATTCTAGGTCACTGTATTTTATGTTTCTTGGCAGATTGTTTACTCTTCAATTTATGTTTATTAAGTTTTATCACTTTCTCAGCTGTGTCCTCCTGACAACAGATGTTGCAGCTCGTGGTCTTGATATTCCCAATGTGCAGCATGTCATCCACTACCAGGTTAATATTTTTAATGTTTTTGCTTTTACTATTTTGTTTTTGAAATAAGCTTTTACTGAGCCAAACCCTGAACACTATGAAGCTGTGATTCTCAGTCCTGTGTATAGTATAGTCCTGAGTATAGAGATTTATTTAACCATTATTAATTTGACTGTCCTTAGCACTTTATACTTAAGGATCTCAGTGCTGCAGTGACTGACTGTGGTAGGTAGCACTTCATGAATATGTGATTGTATGTGAGACATGACATAACAGATAAGATTCTAACTGCTTTTTGCCTAACTTTGATATCCAAAGGTGTCAAATGACTCAGCCCTATAACTTCTCTGAGGACACATACAATTTTTTTCCTGCTTTGCAAATGAAATGACAGAGGGTCAGAAGTTAGGAGAGACAAAAGATTATGCAAGGAAGAATACTGGAGCAGAGAACAAAAAGTGTCTCCACACAGCATCTTTTACCTTCAGCTGTGTTACATGCAGTGTACCATGTGTATATAAAAAACAATATTCTCTGGCATCCTCTTGGCCAAAGCATGACAGGCTGCTGCTAGCTTTCCATGGCCAGCTTCATGGTTTTTTTGAATGTTTGCAGGTCCCTCGTACTTCTGAGTTGTATGTACACAGGAGCGGCAGAACAGCCCGAGCTGCCAATGAAGGCCTTAGCCTATTGCTGATCGGCCCTGATGACTTGATCAATTTTAGGAAAATTTATAAAACGCTGGAGAAGAGTGAAGAGCTGCCATTTTTCCCAGTTGAAACCAAGTGCATGACTTCTATCAAGGTAAAGAAACAACAATCTCTTTGCAGCCTGAGTAGGTGCTTGCTTAGTTATATTACTGCATTGCCCATCACGTTCTTTCCAGGTTTCAGATGAAATTTACTCTTAAGGACCTGGATTTGAAAATGAAAATTAATCACACTTTATCTTTTGTCGTGGTTTCAGGTCAGCTCAGTCGGTAACAAAGCACCACGAAGCCGCTCGCTCACCCCCCACCCCCTCGCCTGGCCACGTTGGGATGAGGAGAAAATACAAAGGCAGGCTTGTGGGTCGAGACAAGGACTGGGAGGGATCACTCCCCACTTATGGTCACGGGCAAAAGACAGGCTCAACTTGGGAGAAAAACAAAATCAATTTAATTTACTACAAATCAAAACAAAAACAAAACACAAGGGTATTAGGAAGGGAAACCAAACATCAGAACAACCTCCCCCCACCCCTCCCGCCTTCCCGGCTCAGTTCCACTACTCGATGCTTTCTACCTCCTCCCCGTGGCGGCGCAGGGGAATCCCGCCTTCCCGGCTCAGTTCCACTACTGATGCTTTCTACCTCCTCCCCCCGGCGGCGCAGGGGAACAGGGGATGGGGGTTGAGTCAGCTCGCCACAC